>VZRV01001893.1:3753112-3798837 GCA_013398115.1 Falcunculus frontatus
ATGATTTGGAATCACACTTTTAATAATTATATTCACAATCTAAAATTAAATAAACATTGTGCTTAGTGATCAAGGAATTGCCAACCAGCACTCAGGAAAGTATGTCCAGCAATTTATCAGCATGTAGAAAATAATTATAGCAATATTTTGAAACTCATTGGTTGTAGTTTTGTTTTGATTTATAGAATGTAAATAATCAGTTTTGATTCTTCTGTTTCAAATGACTTTTTTGGAAGTAAGGCTTTTGAATAAGAGTCCCTCAAACCAAGCTGTTACTCCTGGGAAATTCTGTAGTGGTATGTTACTGGCATTTGAAAAATGCACACCTTCTGAGAAAAAACAGGAAAATACTGTCAGACAGACTGATGGGAATTCCCAAGTTTGGAAATGCAAGTTCTGTTGGAAAACAATGGCAGCACAATTCAGCTCGGGCTGCAGTTGGAGTGAAAAGGAACATGTTTTCACCATTGCATACATTTTTCTTCTTTTTCTTTTTCCTTTTTTTTTTTCCTTGTGTGTGTGTGTATTTAGTTTTGTTATGGATTTTTTGTTGTTGTTGTCGTTCTGGAAACAAATATTCTACATGATCAGTTAAAAAGTGCAAAGTAAGGAAAGAGAGAGAGTAATGTGTGTTGGAACATAACATAGACTTTACCCATGTAGAAAAGTGTGAAGAAATATGGTAAAATTGAATGTAAACAAAGAAATGGGGAAAATGAATGTGGGAGTGAAGAACTGTGTGCAGGGAGTAGGAAGAATGTAATCCAATAGTAGAGATCAAAGGAAGGGAAGCCAATTTTTTCAAATATTCCATAATAACTTCGGTGCAGCAAGGTAAAGGATCTGAACAAAGGGTCAAAACACCACAAATGGGGGAAAGGAGAAAACATTACGTACAGCGAGGAGCGCGCAATTTATTGTCATTATTTTTGGTTAGGATCAGTTATTCTCTCCATCTCCTGGCATTTCAGGACTCTTTTATAATTACCAGCACTATTTTCTCTCCCTCTCCTGCACACACGCTCTGTCTCGCTCCCCCTTGCAGGCAACACTTCTCCTCTCGCGCAGATTTGAGGGGGTAGGAGGATCTCAGGGGTTCTTTGCAAGATGCTCGTTTCCCACCGCAGACTGTGGCATTGCCAGGACTCTTCAGGGGACTCTCTGCCAGCTATCCTTAAAAGCTTGCAGAGGAGTGGGAGAAGATTTGCATACTGCCCAAGCAGGGCCAGATTTGAACCCCCCTCTCTGCTGAATAGTTTGTAACTGAGTAAATAATGACACCAAAATCACTGCAGCTTCTGCAGTGGAGTAGGTGCTGTGCTATGCCAAGCTATTAGGGTCTGTTCCTTATTTCTTTCCTCTCCCCAATCCTAAGATGCTCCTTTTTTATAATTCAAACAGAGATTTCTTTTCACCTGCATTTTGTCCCCCCCCCCCCTTTCTAATTTTACCTTTCTTTGCTCTTGTTTTCTTTTCTTTGTCCCTTTATTTGTATTTTAATAATATATTTTAAGCCATTTTTTCTCCTGTTCTCAATGTGATGACAGTGTATCCTGATGGAAAGATAATAATGCCCAAGGAGGTTTTCTTTTATGAATTCTGCTGGTGTTACTTTCACATGCACAAATATATCATCTTGATTTCTAGCTCTGGGTCATTTCATTGCTGTTGTATGTCTTGCTACGAGATGTTTCCTGTAATTAAAAGATTAGGTTAAATAGATTATTTGTGCTGCCCTGTCTACATGAATGTTCTGTTTCTCTGCCTCTAGATACTGGCTTTTTTGTTTTAAGGCAATGTTGTGTACATGGAGTTGCTTCATGTCTCCTTTGTCTTTAAGCTGCTGATTTATTGGTAAGAGAAGCAATCAAACGAGACATTTACTGCCATAGCCTCGTAGGGTCAGTGAATTAACAGGTGCCAATAAGTTCTAAGGAAGTGTTTTAATCGTTTCTAAAGTATTTAATTAATGGACTTTCTTAGAGGAGTGGTGACAGAGCAGACATAAGGCTGATAAATATTTAATGCGTGTATCTAGGGAACTTTTTCTCCCTTTCGTGTAATTTGAGGTGTTTACTAATGGAAAACAAAACCTAAATGGTTGTGTAGCATGCAATCAATGCTAAGCTGCTATTAGATTGTCCAGGGTTTGGATACCTATCAGGAATTAATCTGCATGTGCTGTGATATTCTGCATTTCGAGCTGGTGCTGTTTAGAGGGGATTTTGGAACCGAGTTTCTGTGACATAGCTGGATATCTGTTCATTAAATATCTAGGTGATACTTATGGGCTGTTTCAGGTAGCCTCTATGAACAAAATTTATTGAATATTAAGTGTGCACATGGCTGTTTGCTTGGACTGCCATGGTTTCAGCAACTCCCACTTGTAGGGTGGTAGTAGGAAAGAGACTCCGGGTCCCAACACCTTTGTTGCTCTATGTGGTGCTCAAAACACTTTATTTAAACCATGATACTGGAAATGCCACCATTATGCTTATAAGTTTGAGGATATTTTTTACTTACTTATCATAATTTGTTTTTCTTCACCTTAGAGGAACATTTCCCTACCTGTTACTCTCCTAAGTTTTCACTTCTTTCTCTCTTAAAAAAAAAAAAAAAGAAAAAAAAGAAAAAAATCAGCTGTGCATGAGCTACGTTTGATGGTATATAATTCCTCTTGCTCTTGAGTTCTCTTTGTTCTATTTCCCTGAAAATAACAAATTCTTCTTTTCCTTAATATCCCTACCTTAAGGAAAGAAGTTGGTGGTACAGAAAGTGTGGCTCTGTTAATTAAAGACCCTTTCTTTACTTTTCCTTGCTCGTCTGAGCTCTGTTAAGTCACGCTCTGCTGTGTGCCGTGCAAGTTTAGGAATGCAGAGCCTCCTGCAAGAATTGATTCTATTTATTGTTTCAGTTCAGCAGAGCTCTGATTCGAAATGCTCGAGCACACCAGGCTGTTCCAGACACCTCTTGCCATTGTTAGTGCAATTGTAGACTTGTTATTGGGTGGTAAGAGTTAATTTTGTCATGTCAGGAGGGAGAAGTTGTGGCGTTGCAGGAGAGGGGACGCGGCACTGACCAGCCAGTGCTCTCGCTGGTGACAGTGCCTGTGAGCAGCACAGCTGTGTTGATCACTTCTAATTATAATGGCAGGCTGCTGGAGTAACAAAAATGCATTTGTACAGTGTCCAGGCCTCTCAACTACACAGAAAATGTAACTAAGAACATTGTGATTTAGTGACGACATTGTCTTATGAATCCCCGAGCTGTTTATGGGGAAAAGATGGAAAAGGTGGCAGCGTGTAGCACCTGAGGAGGGAACAGGAAGCTTCCTTAGAAGTGGCTGATCCTGAGAGAGTCACAAAAACAACTTCTGGAGGTGTCTCTTGTGTTATCTCAAATTTTGAACAAAATGTTTATGACCAAAAGAAATTAATCTTATCACAATTCAGTTAACATACGGTATATATTGCAGGCATGGTATAATGTATTCCACACTGCACTTTTCTCCTTCCCTCACTTTTTAAACTCTTACCTACTTTTTCCTCTCCACTCTGTGTCTTTATTAATATAATCACTATTTGAAAATCTTTTATGAGTCATATATGATGTGTCCATTTTATTATTGTTTCTTGGATGGTTAGTGCTGGGTTTGAAGTCATCCACATTTTCTTTCCAGCTCTGTAGCATTTAGAGAAGGATGTGCTTATAATCAGTCAAGGCAAAATAATTGGAAATAGGAATAATAATACGGCAATGGGGCAAAATAATTGGAAACAGGAATAATAATGTTGCAATGGCCAGTGTATTTGTCAACTTGCCTGTGATGGTTTTGGTTTTCCGCTTGACTCAGTGAATGTGCACATGTCATGAGGAGGGAAGCAGGCATCTCTCTAAGTTTGACGTATGCAAACCTGGAAATACAGTTATCACAAATGTTGATTAGATCTGCCTATGTAATTAAAAATACACATCTGCCTCTTTGAAAATGCAGCTCCGTTCTTGGGTTTTTGGTTTTAGTCTTTCAGAGACAACCGTGCCAATCTGAGCAAGTCGTACAGTAACTTTGTTTGGACAAACTCTCACTCTGCTACTTTTTGTTCATAAATGCAGTTAGCAAGTTCTTTTGTACTTCTTTGAGTGTTAATTGATGTAAACAAAGTCTGCATTTTATCTAATCCCACTGAAGCTTGTTAAGTTTAGAGATGTGCCAAATTATTCCAAAGCAGGTTGTAAAGTAAGTGAACCATTAGATCCACTGGCTCGCAAATGGCATAGACAATGTGTGCTCTGTTTGCTTCTTTTTCAGGGACTGTTTATGTCAGAACTTTCAAATCACAGGTTTTTTTGCATCTTTAACATTGTGTTTAGTTAATCTGTATGGCAGAAATATAGCACAAGCAGCAGGGCTGAGCATGACTGAAGCTATTTCTAGAAAAGTCCATATATACACTCCTAATTGAGCATACCTAGCAATCAGCTCTGCTAATTTCTGTATCCAGCATTTTCTTTCTCACAGACACGTCCATTTGGTAGCATTTTCCCTTTGCAGGACTGTGATTTGCAAAACTGGTTGTTGCCCAATGTGTTACTTCAGTGGTGGTAATCCAACACACAGGGCTCTGTGTTAACCTCAGCTAAGCCTCCAGGGTACAGAGCACTAAGGCATCACTCCCATGGAAAAATTAATGGGATTGATACAACTGCATGGAACTGATGGCCCTTCTGTCCTTTCCTGGGAACTAGGCTGTCCTCAGCAAAGGCTGTCCTCAAAATCTGATTATTCAGGGCTGCTGTGTTTCTGCTCTTCTCCACACCTTTATCTGGTCCTTTGCCTTTGGGAAAACTATTCTTTTCCAACTCCTGCCTGCTCTCCAGACTTCAGGGTCTCTGATATGCTGTGCTGGTACAGCACAATCCCCAGAGCTGTTGTGCCTGCATTATAAACACAAAACTCTACATTTCTTCTCCAGTCCTCATCCCCTTCCTGGCTTGATACCAAATGGGTTCTCTGAAGTCTTCTGACTCTGAACCATGAAGACAATTTCAAAATCTCCTCTAAGGCTTTTAAAGCTGAGTGTGATGTCTCCCCATTCAGACTTTCGTTGCAGGGTCCTACTGATAGAGCTGATGGGTTTGTTCCATGCATAATGTAAAATATATGACTGGGGCTTTATGTTAATATAAATAATAAAATCTCATAAAATAAGGAAAGAAGTACCTCTCTGCCCTGTTTTCAAGTTTTGCTTCAAGTTGTAAATGATCACCAGGGACGAGTATCCTATAAACGCACTTTTTACAGCATCTCATGGCAACAATTGGTAACCAGAAGTTTGATTCTTAACTGCTAAATGGAGATATTGTGTCTATGCAGCAAGAACGTTCACTGCTGCCCTCAAGGTGAAGGAGACCAAATCTAGAGAGAAAGTGGCTCATGCTAGGATTTTCTTGGACCCTGGGAACTGGCTAGCTGGATACAGAGGAGCTGACGTACCCAGTTAGGAATGAGACCCATAAACACCCTTATGGACCTAGTTAGCAGTGTCTTTATTTTAGCTTAATCACCAGGGTTTTTTTCCAAACAAAAATGTCTTATGGACAATTCTTCTCTCAGGTAAAGCTGAGATAATCTGGTGATGCATGTCAGAAAAGACAGATCTCAAAGATCAGTATATATAGATGTTATCTTTCATAATTCTCTGGTTTTTTCTAGCTGCCAGCACCATAGTATCTAATCTTTCTAGCAAACAGGTGGCTCTTGCAGCATGCTTTACAATCAGTCAGACTTTGGCTCAGTCTAATTTGCTTAATCATATTAATTAATTACTTTTGTAAATGTCAGAAAAGTTCAGCACACATTTTACTTTTTAAAAAGATTTTTAAAGATCTTTCTAGTAAATACATAACTTTGAAATATCTGCAGTATTTTTACTGAAATTGCATAGTTACTCAGATTATTCATTACAAGTAAACTATTCAACTTTTTTTCTCAGTCTTCTTTCACTTAGCAAATTGACTTAGATTTCTATGAATTTATTTCCTATTTTATATCATTTTAATTAGGTGGTGCCAATCAATTTCATCCTATGATCTGTTCTGCTAGTTACAATGTGGCATTTTTCCATTTAATATACCCTCTGACTGGAGAACAAAGTAGTTTTAATGGTAGGTAAGCACTATGGACTAAAAATTATTTGGGTTTTTTCCCAAATGCCTTTTATTTATGTATACCAAGATTTGTTTGCTGAAGAGTGAGGAATTTTTTTCAAGTATTGGAAACTTCAGAAGTCAATTTTAGAGTAAGAAATGAAAAGGTTCATACACCTCCTAAAGGTGGAACTCACAGAGGTGGTTCAAGCCACCTGTCTTGACCAGG
The DNA here is from genome assembly GCA_013398115.1 of Falcunculus frontatus. Lineage (NCBI taxonomy): Eukaryota > Metazoa > Chordata > Aves > Passeriformes > Falcunculus > Falcunculus frontatus. The sequence goes on from VZRV01001893.1 coordinate 3,759,489, forward strand.
GCTATTTGTACACCAAAATGGTGACACTACCCTTCATTTAATTAACAATATAAATGAGAGGTTGATAACAGGCACAGTACAGTGTCTGATAGTTTTGTGCAGGGTTTTTTTTTCCTTTTTTTTGGCTGTATCTGTGCTGTGGATGTTATGTGGTTATTTAGTAGGGCTCAGAGCAGAGGTCAAGGCATAGGTGACGCTCTGAGTGACAGTTCTGGGAATCAAAATATTGAGACTTTATAGAACTCTGCAGTCACTGAATCGTGGCAGGCTTAGGTGAAATGAAGGAAAACAAACGCTCCTACCTCAAGAAGCCTTGGGGGAATCACTTGAAATAAAGCCTAATTGACTAACAAATCTACAAATGGTGCTTTTCCTTACATCTGACCATGTTTTACACTTCCCATAATTTCTTTGTGCTAACACATTTTCTGAGTAATGGCATCTGATGCGCGCAGTCCCCGCTGCCAGTCGAGGTGTAGGCGATGTGCTCCAGATGTGCAGTGTAGGATCACTGTCCTGCAGCAAAAAGTCCTTCTGTTCCCATCTGTAACAATATTTAACTTTGAGCAGGGCAGCGATTGTTACAAAGAATTTCTCTTTTCTTTGGCGTATATGAAAGCCTGAGACTTTTAGGTTAAAAATAAGTAAACACGAGAAGCTCAAAATACCCCCAATTTTCTGCCACATGGCATCTTCAGGTTACTCATCATCTCTTAACTCAAGGACAAGCAAACAAAAGCATTTGGTTTATTCCTGCACCATGGAAGCTTCTAGCTTAGAACCCATCTTAAATTGTAAACCTTTGGGATTTCATTGTTCTATATGTTCTTGTGCTGCTATGCTATTAATACTGTTAAAGCTACTTGTTTGAGTAGGATCTTCTAACTCAGCTGTGCATGGGAGTTGCAGACATTGCATAGGGCAAAAGGAAGCTGAACACAAGCACAAGGGGTTGTTTTAATTGTCTAGGAATTTGTCTCTCGTTCTGAGACGGCTGTGTGTGGCATTCTTCTTAATGAAACAAAATGAAGGTTGCACCACAAGTTGGCCTTGTTGACTTTAAAGTGCACGAAATCTCACCAGCCCTTCAGTGAGCGTGGGGCACATTTAAGCAGATTTTTGTGTGGATCTAGACCAATTGATGTTTTTTTGGCAGAAACAATAGAAAACATATTACACTGTGTTTTTATGTTTGTTTCCTCACACTGTGTGGTTTTGTCTGGTTTCTCTGCAAGCAAGGTTCAAGCTGGCGAGCCACACAGTTTCCTTTTGATTTCTTTGTTGTTCATTTATTGGAATTTGAGATTGGAAGCAGATACAGTGGATGCAAACCCAAGCGAGCCAAAATGTTTTCAGTCTGCATGTGCAGCCCTGCCTGAAAGCTCAAGTCATTGAATTTTATACAGCAACGATATTAAGCTAATTCTTCCAACTCTTCTGGAATGTATATTTCCATTAGGATGGATGTATTCACATAAACTAGTTATTTTAATATTCTTCTGAACTGGAATGCAATTACTCACTCAAATTAGCCTTTCAAAATATTGACTAAAGGGGTTATGACATTCTGATCCTTCATGAGGCTATGGTCAAAAATTCAAAGTTTGTCAAGATTCAAGATGCAGACATATGAAATGGAGTATAAATGCAGGTTATGTATACTCCATCTGCAGCAATAATATTTTAAAAACTTAATCAGTATAATACTGCTTGACAGACTAGCACAAGATAAACTAATATTTTCAGTTCAATTGCATAAAGGCAGTTTAAAAATAGGCCTTACCATTTGATCATGCATTATTTTCCCTATGAAAGAACATGTGGAAACAGTAAGAAATGATAATCCAACATAAAATATACAAATGTACAAATTTTATCCAAATGCTCCAGACAAGCCAATATGGCAACCAGTATAACATAGTCTGCTGCTCACTAGCATGCTTTCAGCATCAGTTTTTAAGGGGTTTTTTTAATGTTTAAATATTTGATGTCCACATAGGGGTCCAGACACTGCACTGGGGCACCAGTGCCTTCACATCTGAAGCTGTTGTTTAGCATCTGGCTCCCACCTGCCCACTTAACATAATTACTCAACATCAAACACTGTTTTGCTCATCTCCAGACTTCAAAGCCTCAAGGGAAAGTCCTTGTGCTTCTCTAAGAGCCTGCCATGGCCATCACTGGCACTGCTGATGGCACTGGCACCATCACCCACATGGTGCAGGAGGGTGAGAGGGAACATTGAGACCCAATCCTTTCCCCCCATGTGCGTGTAGTGTGAAGCTCAGGATATTTTTCCTGTTTTATTTTCTTTAATAGGACAAAAAGGCCCTTTTCATAGGTCAGAAACCAGGGTGCTTGTTCTGGTGTCTGCCTCTGTGTACTTAACCCACTCCCTAGTCCAGGTGATTTGCTGTGAACGGAGGTGTTGAGCCTTACCTTTTGTTGGAATAAGACACTAAGATGTCCACCCTTCTGGCTTTGATGGTCTCCTACCCTGAGTTTGTGAGTTGTGTTAGGGAGCTGCCTGCTTCAGTCAGGCTCATCCATCTCCAGGTTGTTGTGGTGTGGAGCTGCTCTCACTTGGATCTTCCACTGCAGATTCACCATGAGCAATGGCATTGCCCTTCCCCAGCTTCACAGGAATTGGAGAACACTCCAAGAAATATACAGGTGAAAAAGAGAAGTTTCTATGGCCATTCCTCTTTGAAGCGTATTTGCTCACATCACAGCCCTCCTCAGCATGGAATTCCTCACCTTGAGCTCACAATGCTCTTTCCCGAGTGGCATAAAAGCCATGGCATGGTGGGCACCCTTGGCACACCTGCTGTGAGAACTGAGAATTAAAAATCATGTAAATTAAAAACCTGACTTTCATAAACCAGACCCAGACTGTGAATACATGCGGAGTAAACATGTCTCAGAGAAGAGAAGCCGCAGGTAAATCATCTGGTTTGTGTTTTTTCTAGATCAACTGGATTTACATATATGCTTTGTTTTGGAAATGTTACTCTTATTTTTGTTGCTTTCCTTTAACTCGTGGTGATTTAGAGTTGTTATTTAGATGTTGTTTTGTAATGCAGAATGTGTAATCCTCAAAAAATGTGGAAAGCAAAACTTTCCTAAACATACTTTCTTTTATACTTTCTCTTCCTGCACAAATTAATGTGTCAGGCAAATGATAAATATCAACAGTGTTTTCAGAGCAAAAAAACTTTAGATAAAGGGCAGAAACAAAGAAAATGCATGTCGAGTGCGTTAGGATATGAGTGAGTTAAGAGTCTTTGATAGCGGTTATTCTGCTAGTCCAAATAATGACTAATTACCACGGCAATCCTTATGTTCTGTGCCATACGGACCCCACCATTCCCACTTAAAAACACTAATGGCAAATATACATTGCAAACAGATGCCATGTGCACATATCATCTGAAAAGGCTTTTAGGAAAACAAGATTGCTGGTCTTTGGATAGAAGCAGAGCAGTTGCGCTGCAGGATGGCAGAGCACCAGTGATTCCTGTCCCACAAGAGACTCCCCATCTGTGCCACCACTGCAGGAGGGTCGGGGATGGAGTGAGGGAGAAAAGCCTGGCTCAGGTTTAAACACAAATCACCCTCTCCAGGTACAGCTTTTCTGTGCCATGAGCACACCTGGATTGTAGAATATTAAGTCTGAGCAGACTGAGATGTTTCTCATTAGCTCCAAGCCTGTGTTGGTCCTCAGTTGCTGGGGAACAGCTTTGGAACCCAGGCTGCTGGATGGTTTGGGGGTCTCTCTGTGAGATGCTGTCCGGAGAAATGGTGTTTAAGGTCTTTCCAACCCCAGAAATTAATTTCCCTGTGCCTGTTTCAAGATAACTTCTGCTCAGCTCAGCCTGTGTGTTGCTGGCTGGACCGTGGATGTCCCTGACAGCTCAGATCACCTTCAGGGAGCTCTGAATTAACAAACAAAAATCCCATACTTATAGTCCAGGGGTTGGTGCAGGTGCACTGTGGGTGGAGAGAAGGAGGAGAGGACTGTGAATTGCCACAACTGGTACCCTGGTACAGCCCTGGGATGGGCACGTGCTCCGTGGGTCAGAGCTCCTGGTGGGCTGCAGCTGCTCCCGTAATCCCATGCTTCTGTCATTCCTGCAGCTCAGTGCAGAACTTTGACTTCCAGAATGAACCACTTTAGGGGGGGAACTAGGCCTGTAGACAACACATTTTGAACTGCAAAGGGGCAGTAATTTGAAAATGTGGAGTTTGGAGTTAAATTTTGGAAAGCAAGGGGCATCCATACTTTTTAAAACTCTTTGCTAGGAAAGGAAAGAAAGAGAAAAGAGAAAAGGGGGAAAAGAATACTTTGTCCTATAAATTATTGCTCTGGATTATATCACTGCGTTCTGGGTTAAACCACCATGAAACCTCACATGAAACGAATACAAATGTCTCTTTAGTCCTGATCCCAGAGATGAGGAGGTTCGGTGCACAGAGCTTTCATAAATGCTGAGCCTACTGAGGACCTGCCAGCCTGTACATCCTGTCCCATGGCACAGCTCAGCCGTGCTCCTGGCAGCACCGAGGGTGCCAGGACCCGGAGATCCTGTGGGCACAGCTGCTGCCAGGAGAAGGCGAGGGACACATTTGTGTTTGCTCGGCAGCCGTGGCCAGTGGCACAGCTCTGCCACTTGACACATCATGAGACAAACATGTCAGGAGAGAATTGATACGTTTGAAAATCAATCTCTGAGCAGCTTTCAGCATTAACAAAGTTTCTTTCTGATATTTCTGCCATTTTGCTGCATGGTGATTTTAGAAGAATTGAGTTATTCTCTTTTATAGGCGTCCAGTTCTACAAAAAATCCTTAATAATATGAAACTGTGTATCTCATAAATGCTGATGAAAATTACTTCTAATAATTTTCCAATTAATTGTAAGGGCCTACTAGTATGGTGATGCAACCACTGCCGTGTCAAGTATAACCCTGAATCCACGGCAATTCCTGATGCATCATGAGATCTTGATTAATGAAACATGGCAAATAACTCACCATCTTTGATGCAGTAAATATCTGAATGAAAATGTATATTTACCTTAAAATATGAAGTTTTCAAGGCACTGAAAGAGAAAGGCCTACTGTGACCTTATGAATTGCATGAACTGATATCCTTAGGATATGAAAATATTTTAAAATCTGATCTCAGAATTCCCCCAGCTACCTGCACCTCTGTCCTGCATGTTAGCCCTACATTTTTATTGCTTTATTGCTTCTGCTTGCCCCTTCAGAATCATGCGTATGTTACACATTCCTCTAGACAGTCTTTCACACTTCATAAGGCTCTGAACTATCATTAATTAGGAGGCATTTCCTCCTGAAAGTCCCCTACATCTCTCTGATGGTGCATGAAGAGAGAGATATACCCTCACCAAATGAATAGTTTCTCCCTGTTGGTCATTATCCCTGTGGGACAGTGAAATCTGTCCAGGTGTCACTGACCATGGGCACATAGAGTGAGCTTACAGAAAATGCTTGTCCAGAGGTACAGAGGTGTTCCCTTTCTGTATGAGTTTACATGGAATATCTGTGCTCAGTCAAGCCCTACCCATAATACTTACAGCTGCAATAATCTCTCCAATTATTTTTTTTTTTCAGCAAATCCCATTATTTATATTTCAAGTTTAGCCTTTTTTTTATGAGAGGCACAACAGTGAATATGACATGTTGTTATTTTCAATGCATTCAGTGCTTAAGCTGCATTCTTTTTTTTTTTTTTTTCTCCCTGGCTTAACTTCTGTGTGAAAACAGTGCTGGATAATTTACATTATTAATACTTTTTTTAATGCTTCTCTCTGTGGGGAAAAGCACCTGGCCTCATCACTTTATGCATAGGCTAAAGCCCAATGTGGAAAGCTCAGACTTCCTTTTGTAAAGCTCAAAGACATTTATCTACGTTATGTGTATTCGGATACTTAGGAATCTTTTCTATCTCTCCCCCAGGGCCTTACAGGACATTTTCCATGTATATCTTAGTGGGATTGTTCAGCACCGTGTCCATTCCATCTACCTCCAACTTCACCTGAAGGGCAAAATCCTTAAGATCTTGACACAATACTGATAAATACATGGAATTATTAAAGTTGCCATCTCAGCAGAATAGGATTGCTGCCGCCTTTGTTCTCGGGGGAATACATATTTCACCCAGTAGCAAGACACCCAACTGCTGCAACAATCAAAACTCTCTGAAATGCCTTTAAGCTAATCATCTTTGAACATAAGCCTTTGTTGTTAAATCAGGGACCTTCTAGATGCAAGGCACAGAAACCTTTTTTGTTTTTTCTCCACCTTGCACAAAACAGCTTTAAGCCTGTCACCGCTGACAGTAAGGTTCAGTGATCTGTCAACATTCACCCCTGATAAAGACAGTGAGAGAAATCCATGGCTCTGGAGAGTTCAGTAGAGACCAAACAGTGTGTTTGCAAAAGAGCATTTTTATATGTTTTCTTGTGACAGCACTAGTTTAACAGAAAATAGTTGGAGTGTGCCAAAAAAAAAAAAAAAGGGTAAAAGAGAAAGAAAAGAAAAAAAAAAGTAGAAAAAAAGACAGAAGTAGTAAGTTAGGCTAGCATGACATGATGGATCTGGGCTATGACAAACAGAATTGGAAAAAAACTTCCCTGGGGACCAACTATAGCAGGTTTGCTGAATTGTATTTCTCGATTTCTTACTGTGCAACAGTGCTTTTTAGTGTTAGATTGACTAGGCTTCAGAATATTTTTAAAATTGTACAAATCAAAATCCATGTAGCTTAAAAATGAAAGATGTAAAAGGTTTAGGAGTTTGATGTATTGAAAGGCATTCTGTATTCCCTCATGTGAGTATTAAATGTACACTTTGTCTGTTTGATGAATTTTAAATCTTTGTGGATTGCAACATGCACCGCAGCAGTTTAGGGGGCATAAACCTTGTCTGAAGGAAAGCGTAAAGGATGTGCAGTGGTCAAGCTTCAAACTAAGCCATTCTTCACTTTTCCTGGTTTGCCTAGGTGCTGCAATATGTACCAAATCCAATTTATAGAGAGCTAAGTAAGAGCGCTTGGGATAAAAAATCTTGAACTATTCTTTTTTGAAACCAACTAACCCTGACTACATTAAATGCAGGGAGTTTTCATCTTGTTTTAATTTTAGTGCAATGTGAAAAGCAAGGAGATACTTATGAAGAAAGGACAGGCTGAAGGGATCAGAATGTTTTGGAATAATAAATGCCTTTATTCAAACCTACTGTCATGTCAAACAAGGGTCTTGCCTGGTGACAAGCAAAGTGAGGACAAAAGGCTTTAGGGGCTTGAAAAATGACATTAGATGACATTGATCTCAAAACCTCTGGTTTCTAGGTACATCAACAGAGAGCTGGCACAGCAGGCCAGCAGCACAAGGCGTGTTTTACTGGGTCCTGTCATCTCTCTCAATTCAGTTCTGCCTCCTGGTGATGGAAATATCTCTGTCCACCACGGCAGCATTTTCTATAATGCACTTAAAAAGTGCTCATGAAAACAACCATTAAGACATGAAATGATAGTTACAAAATCAAAAAAAGTATCATGTCTGTGTTTTTATTGGGATGGATTTGGATGTGCGTTTTGTATGTTTGTCAAACACAAGGGAAAAGATGATGATATTTGGGAGGGAGAGCTGGATTGGTAGGAGTAGAGGTAAGGGTAAAGTAGGGAAGATCAGCCCAAGCCTTTCTGTGACTTTGGTTTTTTTCCAGTCAAAATAAATTAGCTCCCATTTCCTTGCTCCTCCTCAAAAGTTACCTTTCCTTTCTTCTTTGATATTTAGATGTTTACCCCATCCTGAGCTTCTGATATTAAATTTTGAATGCTTTGGGGATTTTGAAAAAGAAAGACTGATGACTGAGCTCTCAGACAAAAATTTTATGAACACATGGGAATCTAATGGTAGGTGCAAGGCTGAGCCTGGACAGATATCAAGAGGTGATGAATGTGTACACGACTTTAATTTTTTGGCTGTCACTATGAACATTAACTGATTATTCTTCAGACCAATTTCCAGAAAGGCTTCACTACATTTGTTTCCAATTGGGGAAATCAAAGATTTAAATACAAACTTAAGAATCAGGTAAAATTTTAAAGTTACTCTTCCTACATCCAAGGCCACGCAGCCCCTACAAGGTAATGGGGGTTGTGTCTGTATCTGAAGTCTCTCAGATCAGGGGCTGCTTTAGTTCAACACCTAATAAGGCATGAAAATAAATAAATAAATACACCAGCAATAATTTTTAAGGGACGTAAAAAGTCATCTCCTTTCCATGACCTTCCAGCCTGTATCATCAAAGGTCACCTGTGAGATTAGAAGCAAATTCTGGACTCTGTGAGGGGGATAGTGGTGCTGTTGCCAATTGCTTTGACTCGCATTATCAGCCATGGTACTGCCAATCACTCTGCTGATGCCTGTCAGGTTTCCACTGCTGCCAAGCAGAATGTAAAATTGACAGGGAATATTACAGCGCTCGTCAAAAACTGTGAGATACCTCTGCCTTGGGGAGAGCAGGCACCTGTGGTTACAGACAAGGATCAAGGCTCGGGAACACTTCGTTGCTCCCTTTACATTTTTTGAAACTTAATAATTTTAGAAGTGAAGTGCACAGTTCACCCATATTGAGATTCTGATTATGAAATTGATATTTCCACAGATTGAGCTAACATCCAATATGCTTTCCAATGCAAGCCTTAAGCAGAGATGTGAAATAAAATCAAAATGGGATTAAATTTTTGACAGTGGGAACAATACTCGTTAATTCTGTAGTCTAAAGTTTTGAGTGGCTGATCTGTATCTTTTTATAATATGCACTGTGGTCAGTTCCAAAAATCTGTCTACATGTTTCTTTTCTATTTGACATGGTTTCTCCAATTTCAAGAAGTTCTCTTCCACCTATTGCTGTATTCTTGGTTCTTACTGCACAAACCCAGGGTTTGTATTTGTACAGCCATCTAAAGCGTGGTTCATTAATCATCTGTAAAGTGTAGGGTTTCACAAATGTAATATACACAAAAACCACAGCCAGCTGGACTTCTGGGTTTCCAGCAGGACAATGACATGCCAGGAATACTTTGCCATTACAACCTGACATGAGGTTTTCTGCCGAACAGAGAAGACTCATGAATACATTCAAGAGAAGTCAATAGCTTGTGCAGCTATCGAGAATTATTTAATTAAATCTGGAAGCTTTCGAGGAAGCCATAAAAATGAGGTTAATATGTCAGACTAATAAATTCTATATAATTAAGCTCCCCAAATATAGAAATTTCAGAATACGATGCTAAACATATCACAGTAGGGACATCAATTTATTTAATCTTAACATTGTTGCATTGTCTCCATGAACTTCCATTGGTGTCACAATAAGATTATTATGACAGCACCATTAAGCCCCATTCAAATGAATGGGGAATTAGTGTCATGATGGAAACAGCTGCAGCTAAGAGCTGCTGTCTATGATCAGCAGTTATTTTCAAAAAGTCAGATATTTTGCTATTATAACAATTTTATTTTCTCTTTAAATAGGTATATAGCACAAGGAAGAAACCTGGGTAGTCAGGGCACGGTGCAAACCAATACAAAATGAGAACTGTATGGCTATTTAAGTTATTCCACAAAATCTTCAGTCTTCCAGCTCCATTTGTAATATTTTTCCTGATGGTTAAGGTCTTGGCTGAACAGACATATTGCTAGATTTTAGGACTGTCAGTCGATAACTTGCATGTTGTCAAGAATCTCTGCTTAGTCCATTGTCCACCCTCCTCTTTCCCAGAGGATAGAGAAAAAAAGACTTTTTGTCAATCACAGCAGATGCATGAGGGTAGGATGGGGATCATACCAGTGACAAAAAGAAGGGAATTTAATGATTTAGAAGACAGAGTACTCTGAGCTCTTTCTTTTATACCTGTCCACCTTATGCCACCTCCATCCTTAGTCTCCATTTGCCTTTCCATGTGCTGCTGTATCCTGTTGAGAGAGCACTTCCTCTAAAATCTCCCATCTCCTAGCATTACATATCACAACTTCTCTTAAATTCTCATGGATTCAATAGCAACTTCAGATCTGAAACTCTTTAAACAGGTTTTCACTCATATATTAAACACTGAGATCTCTGCAGATTTGCAAAGAAACATATTAAGATTTATAGCAATATATTTCACATATATTCTACTGTTTAATAGAAAATGAAAATATTTTATTGATAATGCTAAAAAGAAAGTTGAGAGCTCTTTATGCAAAGATGCATGTCTGAAGCGTATCTATCCATATCTAAAAGATAATTCTCCATGCTTTCCAGGGCAGATTTAGTTAAGTCTGCATGTTTCAGGACCAAAGTAAAAGGTTTGCGATATTTAACATTTTTAAGCTCTAGGCTGTGGGTGTTGCAGAGTGGTTGTTTGGAAATCCATGTTGGTTTATAGTTAATATTTTAAGTAGCTGTTTGAGTGACATCACGCTCTTACGGATTTTTTAGTGGTTCTTAAGCGGAATAATTGTTTTTTCTTCATAATGACAACTTCACCTTTTAAATTAGGTAGTTGGAAATGCTTGGTACCTGTGTGCCAGTTCCCATTCTGCCCTCAAGAATTGAGAGATTATAGTGATAATACACAGTTTCATGGTGAAACATTTTTCTCCTCGTGCAAGGGGTTTGCCGTGTCAGTCATCACCTATGTAGATCCTTTCTCACACATCCAACTTGCTGAAGTTCTACGTCCTGAGCTTCAAATAGTTCAGATTGCTGAAACTTGGGAGGTCAGTTCAGTCATTCCTGCTGTGCTCCCGGGAGAAAACCAGAAATGTGAGACTTCCAGTCGTATCCCAGGGCCTTGGGGAACAACGGCTCCTCTGTGCGAATGGAAAGTAAGCACCTGTTGTAAACAAATTAAATACTGTTTTTAAAAAACACAAATATTAATACCTGCCAAAATTGTGCCAATCAAAGGGAACCAGTTGGTGGCAGAAAGTACAATAGAAGATATGTTCTGAGTAGGTATACTGTGCATCGCTGGTGCAAACATTCTTTGATGAAAAGGCAGCTTGTTCGGGACACCTAGATTGAATTTCTTGTAAGGCAGCTGCTTTGGAGGATATAAGATATTTCTCTCAGCCACCTGTTTCCTTTTATTGTGTTAGTATTTGAGTTTGTTGGGCCAGCCCATGTGAGGAGATAAGGCAGAGTTGCTGTATTTTGTTTAGAAGGGCATACTTGTTCATGCTTTTAAATATTAGTGGAAGGAGTTCAGCAGGGCAGCCCCATGTGAGTCGGGTGTAAAAGCTCCTTTTGTTCCCAGCCTGTTATTTGTGGGTTTGAGTCCTTGCCTTGACATTGGGAAAGAGTTAAGATAATCATATCTTTGCAAACAGTTGCAGAACAGAAGAGGGGGGAAGAAGTCCACAATTTACAGTAGAGAAGTACCCATCAAGGGTTTTCAGCCCAGCACTGCGTCTTGCTTATGTCTTGTCTGGCACTTCATACCAAAACTGATTTTTTCTCTTCTTATATCTTATATTTGGTATATACTGATAGATTCTTTACTGTGAGGGTGGTGAGGCCCTGGGACAGTTTGCCCAGAGAAGCTGTGGCTGCCCCAGGATCCCTGGAAGTGTCCAAGGCCAGGCTGGATGGACTTGGAGCACCCTGGGATAGTGGAAGGTGTCCCTGCCCTTGGCAGGGGGTGGGATGGAATGATCTCTAAGGTTCCTTCCAATCTAAACCATTTCATGATAATTTTTCCCTCGGGCTGCCTTGGTGAATCCTCATTTCAGGTGTGTTGTAGGAGCAGAACAAGTGCTCTCAAGTGCACTCGGGTGTGAGGGATGATGGGGTTGGGTCAGTGCGTCGATGGTTGTGACAAAGCATTTCAAAGCGCTGCACAAACACCTGTGTAGCTGCAAATAGAAATGCCTTTATTTTTGATAGATTAAAGAGGGCTTGACAATGTTAAACATTGTCCCCAGAATGTCAGAGAAGTAGTTAAACCATAGTTCCTTCTTTGTAGGAATATTAGGATACCTTACTGAAGTGTTCTGAAGCAAGAGAACTGCTGAGAGTAAAATAACATTCAGACTACAGTGAAAACAGTCCTGCCATGTACATCACAAATTCAGGATACAGGGAGAAGATTAAATGTTAACTATTTATTTAAGTGTAGTTTACATTAATTTTCCAAAACAACAACAAAAATACCCACCATGAAAATTGGGCATTAAAAAATATGAATATTGCAACATGATTGCAGATATTTTTATAAGGGTACCTGATTCTTGCCTATTGACACACTGGTGTCTTCTGATTGAATTAATAATCATTACCTTAAAAAAAAATGAAATCCCCCCCAAATAAACAACCAAAACAAAGAATAATTTATTTTCTCAAACTATTTTTAATGCTTTAAAAATCCCAAAGCCCTTCCCTCTACTGGTTTTGATTCTTGATAAAATCATGCAAACAGAGCCAGTTTGATGCTATTTTTTTGTTTACAGTATTGCTGTGTTGTTTTGGTTAACAGAATGAAAAACAGCACAGTTAGACTACAAGTAAAAATGTTTTATTCTTGGTTTGTTTCATCAATAAAAGCTGACATTTTTGCAAGAAAGATGTTATACTATTGGAATTAACTCTTAGTCAATTGTAAATAATTGTATTATATTGGTATGTTATCATGAAGATTAGAAATCATTTCCTACAGAATCATGTTCCTGCTTTCTCAGCACTGTTTCAATTGAAAGGAATTTGAATGAAGTGCATCTCATTACTAACATAAAGTAGATGGAGCTTGAATAATTTTTATATTTATTTTCCATAGATAGCTATTACATTTCTTATCCTATCCATCCAAATTTTATAAAATAAATTGTTTTAATCCGTTTTTTGGAGAGAAGCAATGAATTTGTTTTTGCAGAAGTAATACATCTGAATACATTGTAATATGCATAAAAATCTGTTAACACAGTTATTTATACAAAAAGTGTAGCTGCCTTACCTTTGATTTAATTTACATACTTTATTTGCCTTCTGACAAGTTCTTCCCTTGCCTTTTTTTATTTATGTGCCAAAAATATGTCTTTTCAGATAAGTCAACTAAAACTTTAATGTATTGTATATTTTAAAACTACATAAAATGTTTTATGCATTCGCTAGTTTTTCCCCACAAGCATTTGTTAAAGGTGATGCTATATCAAGATTAGACATGTTTTACCACTGATAACAGTATAATGACATTGTATTTCTTAAATATTATGAGCAAATAGATGTGTTCTATCTTAGAGCCGAAGCTGACATTTAGGTTGAATTATCAAGCATTTAAAAAAAAATAAAAGAAAGAAACAAAGAAAAAAAAAATCTTTATTACATAAGGGTCAAAACTTTGGCAGCCTTCAGTTTTTTTTAAATATAAGAATTCAGGTCCACACCCTGAGAAAGAATTTGATGCATTTACTTTAAGTATGTGAAAGATGTGAGCGACGTAATTATTTTTCCATTCAAATGTGGAAAACAATAAAAGTTTCCCATATGTAGTTCATAGGCTGTAACTCACATCACTCAGCACTAAAGCAATAAGCAATAGAGTGTTGATACAAAGAGCTCCAACTCTGGAAATATCAGCTTAACCCTTGCCGGTCTTTCCCTGCACTTTGCTACTGTAAACATGGTTTGAATTTACATAAGCCACCATTCATATTCTCGTGAGTTCATAATATAAATAATGCAGAAAATCTCATTCACTTCCCTAAATTATGCTAGTCATTACAGATGATTCATGTAAGTATTAATCTCTTGGATGTGGCAGAAAACTAGGGAGGAGAAACTACCTATCATATCATTTGCAGTTAAGAACCTGCTGCGTATCTCTAAGCTTTGCTTGAAATGCTTTGCAGTAATTGGGTGTGCATCTTTCCACTCTCCTGTAATCCAAGTGGCAATATGGGTTTCTATGTGATTTCCTCGCGCTGGAAAATACAATTTGTGGAAAGATGCTGAAGTAACAACAAGCCTGGGGGCAGAGTGATGTCCTGCATGCAAGTTTGAGGAACGCAGCCACAAATCTCTTTCTTTGTTGCATCAGGATGTGTGATGAGGGGATAGACTGGGAAAGATAATATTTAAATCATAGAATGCTAGAATGGCTTGGGTTGGAAGGGGCCTTAAAATCCATCCAGTTTCACCCCCTGCCATGGGCAGGGACACCTTCCACTATCCCAGGTTACTCCAAGCCCCGTCCAACCTGGCCTTGGACACTTCAATGGCCAGGGCAGCCACTAAGTCAATATTAGTCTCCTAAGACCATTTTAGTTCAAATTGAATTATGTTCCAGAAGGCCAGGCCTAAAATTCCTGTCTGCCTCTTACCTTGGAAAATCTTGGCCCAACAGAGACTTGTATGCAGTCAGGATTAGTTTTATAACTTATTTTTGGTGAGCAGTGCACCAAGAGAGAGGTCATTGACAGCTTTCTTTACATTTCCACATCTTTGGCTTTCTCCTTCATCCCCTTCAATGCATGGTCTTCCTCTGAGCTTCTGCACCTGGTCACCTTCCTGAAAAAATAAAAGGTTTGGGGCAAATCACTGAATTTAAACAGTTGAATATCACAAAAATATGGGCTGGAGCCATAACCTTGATGCTTGTGAGTGAATTCTTGCCAGATGTTCTCCAGGACAGGGCAAGTAGTGACTGATAGAAGAAATCAGATGTTGAAACCAGGTTCCAAAGGGGGCAGGGAACAGGGTAGGAGAAGAACCAAGGCACAGCAGGGAGCAAACACATAACTGAGCATTTCTCTGCAAAGCTCAGAAAAGTAGAGAAATACACTAGGAAATATATTGCAGTCATTATTCATATATATGAGGAGTTGGACATTTATACCTGATGTTCATTAATAGTTGATGGATATATATAATACATTGCTGGGCAATTATATATAAAATGCTTTAAAAATATTCCCTTTTTTTTTTGAGAGACAGTAGTGTCATGAAAACTTTGGGTTTGCTAATAGAAAATTCCTTTAAAATTAGTCTTAATTCCTTAAAAAAAGTCTTTAAAACCAGTCTTTAAAGCCACTTTTTGTGCAGTGGGTTGGCAATATTGACCATCCAGCCGTATTCCAGATTCTCCATTAGCTCAGGAGTATGCCAGCTTCCAGGGAGAAGAGAAAGGAACACAAAGATGGGGATTAGAATAAAAAGACGTGGGATCCATACTGCTTTAAATACTACTGTGAAGAATCAGAAGTGTAGGATAGGAGTTTCGGGGATTGTTGACGTTTGTTATCACAAAGGACTTTGAGGAATGGCATATCCCTGGGATCTGTGTTATGGCACAGATAGAACAGAGCTTTACAGGTAGAGACCAGTACTGTGCTTAGAAATTTGCATTTCAAAGATCTTGAGTACTTGAATACTTTCAAGGCAGAATAAAGACATTGACTGTAGATTTTATTTAAGCCAATTCATAATATTTTTCTTGCATTTTCTCGTGACATTGCATTCCGACTCGGTTTTGAAAGCCTTAAAATTATTTTTTTGTGTGTGTGTGAGAGCTTTTAGCTTAATTTTATGGATTATATGGTATTCTTCACTATGAAGTTTTAAAAGATACAAAAGAAAAACCTTGCTCAAATGTAGAAGTTATTTTTGCAGTAACGTATGTCATGATTTTTAAACATTCAGGCCTTTAAACTTTTTTTTTATAGTGTATGTTCTTGCCAATCCCAGCACAGTTCTACAAAGTAAAATATTTGGCAGTGAATTCATATTAACAGATGGAACAAGAAATTAACACGTTTTTGCTTCGCTAATTCACAGTTCTTTTAATACGCTAATTCTAAATCACCTGTTCTGACTTTGACAGGCTACAGACACCTGTTTGGGGTAATATTCCACAGCTAATTATTACATGAGAAACTCAGTTTCCAACAAAAGGGTTTCTGTGTGAAATTGTCATAGTTAGCAAATTAGTAATACCAACTCTATACAAAAATAGCTTGCAGTTTTAATTTACATGTGCTTAACCTTGCCTGCAGAACTGGGAGCAGTGGGGTGCAGGGGGCAGCCTCTCCCCAGCACACCAGAGAGTTGGTGCCTCCATCCCTCACCCTTCAGAACTGGAAACTTCCTTATGTAATTCCTGGTCCTCGCAGCTGAGTCAGGGATACCAGATCATGAGGAGCATGGTGCTGCTCACCAAAATCCTAAAGGAGAGGGCAAGAAGTTTCTCCCAAGGAGAAGCTTGGAGTAGTTTCCATTTCACCAGGGTTGGTGCAGTTTAGAGTCAGAGGAAGGAAACAAAAAAGTACTTTTTTTTTTTAACTGATAGCCCTGCTGCAACATAAAGACATTACAGAGCTGTTACATTTTGAGTTTGTGCTGTTTACCTCTATAAATCAGATACAGCAGTTTAGAACTGAGCTTCATTGTAGGATGTAATGTTTAAATATTGCCCCAAAAGCTGGCAGTGGATAATTTAATCCTATATCATTGAATGTGTGAGCTTTTTTTTTTTTTATGTATCTGTGCCTGTCAGAAAAAAAATACATGTTTTGTGGTTGCCTTTTTAGAAGTTTATTACACTTCTGTCATAATGAGTCATCATGTTCATATGGGAAAGGGGGGAAGGGAGGGGAGGAGAAGTTATTCCCTCTCATTGCTCTTCTCCTCTGCTCTTCCACTCTTGACACAAAAGAGTTGATGCAGCTCCCGTCCTCTGTCCCAGTTGTGCACCAGTGTGGAGCCCAAGGAGAGTCTGTAGCATTAACAACTTTATGATAGTGGTGGAAAACCCAGATCTGGCATGGGAATGAGGGGATCAACGATGTTGCTCAATGCAAATGGATGAGAAAAAATATTCACTGTGAGAGAAAAGAGTAGAGACACAGCCACATCTTACAACTACAACGTCTTAAAAAGCACCACTGGTGCTACCATGATCTCTTTACTTTTTCTTTCTCAACACCCTGAATTCTTTAAACAGAAATTTAATCTAAAATCCTTTGCTCATCTTGCTTTGAACCTTCCTTAATTCATCTCCAACTGCTTTGTCAGGAGCTTATTGATGGTAACGATGCCTTATTGCTTGACTGTTTATTGCTGTGTAAATGACTCAGTGAATCTCTTCCCTTTGTTCTCTCTGCCTTTGATTCTTCCTTTCTGCTGTCTTTTCCCCACCTTTACATCTACTCCTCCTTATGCTTTTATAGTGTTCAACTGTCTTGTCAGATAATCTATTGCAAGCTGTGATACAAATCTCACAGCCTTAAAAATATCGTTGCTATGATGAGCCTAATGAAAAGAATGCAGTTCAGAGGGAAAATTCAAAATTATCATTAGTCATCCTTGCTTAGTTGTGCTTCAGTCAGGGATCTGAGGTAGCAGGAGCTTCTCCTTGCTGCTCCTGAGCACCTGGATGCTTTGGAGGGACAGTGCATTTTGCTGCCAAGCCAAGATGACCGGAGTTGTCTTTGCTTTTCCTGTTCCCCGAGGAAAATATGTGGAATCTATCAAATATTTCTTCATGTTTGTGCCCACACCTGCTTTATATCTTTCCCCAGGAAAACAAATATAGGTAAGTCAGGGAATGTTAAAGAGTCCTGGAGAAAAAAATGTACAGATTTACCAGTTATCCCAAAGAAATTATGCAAATACTTTTAATAAAGGGAATGTAAGCATCCCATGATATCTCTGTCTGCTGAGTTAAATTAAGTTCATTTACCCTGACTGTGATAGTGCTTATTCTTTGGAAAACTGATTAAAATGAAGCTGCCTGGTACCTGGTGTGAGCACGGACTCTGTGATCATGTAACTCCCCATATCAGTGACAGCTGTTCGATATTCAAACAGTTTTACAGGTATAAGTCAGGAAAAACACCACATAGTGCCTAAGAGTCCCCTTAGAGATAGATATAGGCATGTAACCACTCCAATAAGTGTGCAAACTGTTAAGTCTCAGACTCAGCTCTGAGTATTGTTTGTATGGCATAAAAAAATAAAGTTAAATTATCAATTTGCAGCAATCTTCCACAGCTTGTCGTAGAGACAAGGTAGAATATTTACCATGCAATTTCCTTTCTGCTTTCTGTTGGACAAAAATTATACCAAATATTCTATCCCTCTGTGAACTGAGACGCCCCACTAATTTTTAAGTAGACCTATGGTCCTTCCTGTCACCAAAACTATACTGAGGGTCTGCAGAAGTTAGGGCTGGCACTTGTACTGGGGGGAATCTTTTCATTTTTTGACTGTATTTGCATGAATAGCGTTTCATTGCTAATGTCTGTGTCCTTAAATGACTCTTACTTAGTGTATGACAGTAGTTTTCAGTTGTAGTTTCTGCATGCTGCTTTGTAAGACTTTGTTATTGCTTTAATCAGTTTCATTACACCTCGGTGTCTAGATCCTCTCCTTGTCAAAATATCATAGTCAGGCATTAACCATGGAATGATGATATGAATCTTAAGGCAGTAGGATCTGGCATTGATGCCGAGGGATTTCTGCTCTTCCACTTGTGCACTCACACGCTCCTGTCTTTTTCTTTTGGTTTTTTATGCCTGACCTAAGCAGAACTCCATCTAGTTAAAGCCCTGTAAGAGAATTTGCCTCTTTGGTTCACAATGGATTTCTTAAGAATCCCAGTTAGCACATTTTGGTTTTGTTTATCTGACCCTGGAAAGCAATAGGACGTGAACCAGGGGGACAAAAGTCCCGGTGAACAGCACCAGATGAGTGATGCCTCTGCCCACTGTGGCTGGGAAATCACTACCGAGTTGGTTGTTATAGACAGTGATTGATCCCTGCTCCTTCCATGGATACGTGATAGATAAGGGAAATAGGCAAGTCTGGAAGAAGCTATTTTGTGCTCCTATTAACTGGAGGATTTTCAGCAGATGTCTTAATAGTTGGAAATCAGCAATAGTATGTGGATTTATTTGTGTGCCATCTGAACCATTTGACTTGCCAGATGCATGTTGTTTAACAGCCTTTTGTACATCATTTTCAGAAGATAGTTCAGTAAGATTTTCTTTTACTGTGTGAAATAACCCATTTGTGGATAGCATTTCCTATTGTTAGACTGTGTGTTGAAGAGACTAATCGGCTGCAGCCATTGCAGAGAAAAGAGGATATGCAAAACGGGAGCCCGTGCACCGAGAGGCACAATAGGAACTTGTGATGAAGTCATCCTTTATGTCTTTCTTGAACATCACACATTTTTCTGCTTTTTGGATGTCTTTTGCTTGGCAGTGAGCTTTTGTTTAGGTACTTAAAAGCCACTTTACTGCCTCAGTGTTTAGATTGTTTCAGTCATTCCTATCTTGTTACTGTCAACATTATCATACGCTAATATGGTTTAAATTATTTGCAGACATTTCAGCCCTCTACCTAATGTGAAGATAGTTTCAGCTTTCCGTTGTTCTTGTATTAAAGCGTATCTGAAAAGATAAATGAGATCTCAGCTCTTACACTGACTCGTATCATACAGCCCCTGCCAATCACTGTGTGATTCCATAAACGAGAAATACAATTGATTAATCACTAAGAACAAGTTTGGTTTATTGTTTTTTACTTTGATTATCCCTCAGTGTGTCACTGATACACATAAATATCCCCGGTAATTTGGCTATGTGTGTGTTTAAAATATAATATTTTGATATTTACCGTGGCCAGCGATGGTGATTCACTCAAAATTATTCAGATTTTAGTGGCAATTTCTGTCGTGATGTATTAGATTCTGGGAATGAGTCCTTGTATAGCAGGGTTAGTGAGCAACAAGGAAAAGAGATGGAAAGTTATCAGATTAGGCTGATGCTGCAACTTCATAAAATTTAATTTGTTGATCAATTAGCATCAACTACTACAATAGGACTATTTTTATGCACAAAGGCATTAATCAGAATCCATGGAAAAGAGTGGCCAAATAGTGACGAAGAAGCTCATGCAGGCCTTTTGGAAAAGCTGCCGTGGACAGAGATGTAAATTACACTAAAAAGAAAAATCTTTAAGGGAGACAAGATTATCAGGCTGAAGGTGCCTCATGACTCCACTTATGGGAGAAAAGTGCTGTCTACCAGCGACAAAGGTCCCACTGGAATCTCGATGCAGGAATGTGTAGGATGTACACTCAGCAACTCCAGCCACCAGATGGTAGACTCTGCTTACTGGTTAAGTCAGCTCTAGTGTCTGGTCACCAGTTGGCAGAAACAACAGTAGACAAATTACATCACCTTAGAATCACAAAGCACAATATCACTCCTGTATTTTGAAACAAGTATAAACCTTCTTTCAAATTTCTGCTGAAACACGCACACGCGCACAAAATGACCAAATCCCTGTCAATAGTACACGGCATCTATAAATATTCTCAGATGGAGACCAAGAAGGAAAGTATATTTTTATTAGGCTGTTTATTATGTGAGTGGAATTAGCAAGAGACAGTTGGTGTAGAAAATTAATGAACTAGAGTTTCATGGCTGGAATTTACTCCAACCTGCCTTATGTTACCAGTAAAATTTGTTTGGGGAACCTCAACATACTCTTTAGGAGACATTTGTCCATTTTGCCAAATGATCACACAACTGAGCACATTCTAATGGCATTCTCTGTTATATTTTAAATTCTCCTTTCATTGTGCAGAAACAAAATATAGTGATAGAATACAAATGTTTGCATTTATAGAGGAACATTTTTTGAAAAAACCTATGAGTCATTTGCATGTATGGGAGATACATATACATGGTCTAGAGTCACACCAAGTATTTTAAAAGAGCAAAAAGGACTAATTGGACAAAATCTCAATGATCTCGTGCCTAGTAAGGTATGAACTGTAAAAGACAGCTGAAAACATTGGGCTCTGCAAAGAGAATGAAAAGCATCTGTCAGAAATACTTTCCGCAGATTATATTCAATCCAGCTATTAATTAAGTGATTTTGCATTACTACTTTTAAGAGCAGAGCCTTCATTACTGGGAGCAAACCCGAGGTGCACATTTGACCTTCCATGTCAAAGATGGTTGTGTTCCATCTCCTAACAGTGAACAAAGGGACATAAGGGTCATCCTCTGTACCTGGATGTACTTCCTCTATCTCAAAGTCAAAGTTGCAGCTGTGGTGGATTTTAGTTTACAGCCTCAGGGGTAGCAAATGTTCGTGTTGATACTCAGGTGTGTCCTGTCCCCCCCAGTGACATTGGAATGGGCGTGGTCAGGAGCTGGTGTCCTCCAGAGCCACTGAGAGAAGTGTGGCTGTGAACCACAGCATCCTGCCTGACTTTGCCAGTGGGTTTTCAGCTGAGTGTCTGACACACCAGTTGCCAAGAGACCGATCCAAGTCTCGTTTAAATGAATGGGATTTTTTGGTTGTATTTGCTGGGCTTCGGTTCTGTCTTCATTTCTTTCAGTGCCACCAGCCTGAATGCCATCCTCCCTTGTAATGACCAGCAGAGAGCCTGTCCTCTGGGCTCCTGCTGGACCTTGGTAGGTGGAAGAGGGAGATTGAACTGATGGTAGAACATGAGGGACAATTTTGTGCTCTTTAATCTTTTTCACAGTAATGGATGGATGAAATCTAATCTCCCTCTGTTTTCTACATGGAGCTAGAAATGAGGGTTTGTCACAGAGCTGATGCTCACCCGCCCACTGACATTACTTTGTGCACCATGTAGCAATAGGCTCCTCTCTGCCCTCAATCTCCCTTGCTCCAGGGCAGATGATGTGGTGAACAGCAACTTTCATGCTGAACTACATAGCAAAAGCTGTTCAACTTCCCAGGAGAGAGAACTTTATTATTACAATGGGCTGATAATCTAGGCAATTAACATATTCAGTGGAAGGCAAGCATCCTTACATCCTTACATATAATTTCTGATTCTACTTAGTTCTGATCTTTCAGCATCCCATTGTACCTGATGTAGTCCTATGCTATTTTGTCTTCCAGTTCATTGAACAAATGAGTTCTGTCCTAGGGCCAATATCTGAAAGTACAAAGTTCAGATCTCTGGAGTAGGCCCCAGCTTGGAAGAATAAAGTACTAAGAGTCACCTAATCTTCTTTGGCATGAAAAATTCAACTGTATGCCACATAAAAAATTGCCTGTTAGCACCTCTAGTACTTTCTTCTGAAGTCAGACTACTGCATAAAAGTCCATCCTTTAATAAGTTGATTTTTCTACTTCTTATTCTGACTCTTCCAGGAAGCATTATCCAGAGCTGCACAAAGTCGAATGACTGATTTGTTCAAAGCTAATTGAAAATTCTCAGACCTGTTAAAAAATCTGTTCAGGATTTAGTTTAGCTTTTCGTCAAATCCACATTTTTCAGTTTTAAACCTAAAAATCAGAATGTCTAAAGAATTGTAACTATAATTAGCAGTGTTGGTATATGGAGTGTGCAGGGGGGATGTTGTAACACCATGGAGTTGTGAACCACGCAGCTGAACTGTTGTGTAGGAAAAGCAAACTCAGAGTGTTATGTGGTCACTGCAGATTATTTTCTCCCAAGACCAAGCAGGGAATTACATAATAATGTGGAGAAACAAAGCCAATTTTAAGTGCTCCAGCTTTCCTTCAGGCAGCAGCAATTCATTGAATTGTTATGGCTGGAAGAGACCTCTTACATCACACAGCCCAACCATTAACCTAACTCTGCCAGGTCCACCTCTAAACTGTGTTCCTAATCATCACATCCACACATTTTTGAACACTTCCAGGCATGGTGATTCCACAACTTTCCTGGGCAACCTGTTCCAAAGCTTGTCCACCCTTTCAGTGAAGGACTTCAGTGGATTTCTTGCTTCTATGACTTGATCTCCTCAAGTACCCAAGCTTGCTCAGATGTGGCTGTATTTGTCTGTATATACATGGGTGTCTATGAATATGGTCACAGAGTGCATAGTAAACTTGGGCACAATAACACAATTCCCTCTCCTAGAAGACTCCTTTTTTCAGAGATTATGGTGAACCCAAAAATTCAGCATAAATCCTCTTCCTCTTAATCTCCTTTCATGAGTCTTTGCACTAACGAACACCTACTGCTTCACACCACAAAATTTTAATGTTGGTGAAAGCACACAGGGACCTGACTTTAAGTATGTATCAGTAACTTGCTTTTCACACAAAAACTTCCAATATTTGGGGTTTTTTGGTAGAATACCTTCATATGTTACTGCACCCTGGAAGATGGTTAAAGTCTTTGCTATGTGAAACACCTATAGCAAATGGTTCATCTCAGCAAATTTGATGCTAGCTGAAACATTTACAGTTTTAAAAATCACAGCAGTGCCAAGAAAATGGGGGGGACTGAGATGACATATCAAACTGAGAAAAGACAACAAACAGATGTAAACAATGATTGGTTCATCTGGGTTATTTTGTCCCATTTTCTCGTTATTCCAACTACATATACCTAAAATACATTTATAAATGAACATGCCTGCTTCAATTCTCCTTTTAGAGTATGTACCAATACATCGTATAAATAAGAATTTTTGAAGCCATTTAGTGCTCCACCAAAGTAGCAGGGCATTAGGTTACCTTTCATTCATTTGAAAACAATTAGGAGAAAACGCCACTTATCTTAAATAGTATTTGTCAGATTTTCTTCATCAAACCTGGTAAATACATATCTTTTGACATTTTGATGTATAATCATCAGTCTAGGGTAAACCTAAGTGACTGGGCTTTGGCCCATGAATAGCTTTCGTTGCTGTGTGACACTAAAATGTTGTGTTGGGGTTGCTTTTTTTCCTAAGATATAATGAATATTCAAAATTAGAGTTATTCTCCATTGTACCCGCAGTAGGTCAAGTGTCATAATACAAAGAGAATACTCGCTATGCAATCTAGAGGTTTTAGGAATGTTTCTGAATTGAATTTTTTGCATGGGATATGCTTTGGAACTCCTGTCGATGAGAAACGTACATTGTCGAATTTCATTTGAATGGACAGGTAAATAAAAGGGACATATTTTGCTTTACAGATTCCTTGCATTCATAGGTGTTCATAGGCATTCACTCTTTGAACTTCCCACAATATCAGTTTTTTCATCCCCCATCCTTACGTGCCGTGTAGTTTATTCCTCAATAAAACATTCAGCTCTATCATCTGAAGACATGCATCTTTTGATTAAGCGATGATGCTACATGGGCCATCATTGGGGTTGTTGTTTATAAATTTTTGACATTCAAAATTTAGGATAATTTGCTAACATCTCTGTAGCAGCTGCTTCTTTAACTGAGATCCGGGAGCTGCGTTTGGAGCATTGCCTTGCACTCATTTTAGAATCTGATAAGTATTTTAGTCACAGATTCCTGACTCAACCATTTGCCTGTGATCTGCTTAGACCTGTGGAAGTGCATCTGGGTTGGTTATGATTCACCTGCTCAGCAGCTTTTAGTTTTCAAACAAATACCTCAATATTCTAAGTCATAAGCAAAATTATGTTCAGTGATACTACATGGAAAAATGGATATAAATTATTTTATTCAATCTTTCTTTTCTGTAGGGGAAAGAAATATGAATTTAGGTGTGAGTGTTCCACCCCTGCAAGTGTCCAAGGCCAGGTTGGGTGGGGGTTGGAGCAACCTGGTCTAGTGGAAGGTGTCCCTGCCCATGGCGGGGGTGTTGGAACAAGATGATCCTTTCCAACACAAACCATTCTGGGATATAATATGATCCTAGGAATGGAGGTGGAATGGAGGAAATGGTAGGATTTTAGTTACAGCTGAGGGAAGAGGTAGGGTTGGTTGTTTAATAACTGTGTTTTCATGTACGCATGGAGTTAGTCTCACCTTGTCTATTTTAAGTTTCCTTTTCCCTCTGTTACATCCTGGAGAGACCTGAGATGGAAGGTTTTATTTGCTAAGTTTGAAAAGTCTTTCTGGGCTGAGGGAGGAGCAGTGCAGTGGTGTTCTCCGAGGGTGTGAAATAACTGGTGTCCTGCAGGTCAGCGTGGGTCACACTTGCCCTAAGCGGGCAAGTCTGGCATCTCTCAGGAACGGCAGATTTACCACGGGTGTGCAGAAGAATTGTAACAGTGCACATGTATGGTAGACCTTGTGCTCCTGGAAAATGCAAAAAGGGTTTATTGTCTGCCCAGAATAACCTACACAGCCAACTTAGACTCAAAGGCTTCCTCGTGACTCCAAGAACCTCAAGCTGCCTGCAGGAGAAGGGCTTCTAGGAGTCACCAACCAACTAGAAATTCTTGCTGACGGCAGGTAAACTGTGGGATAAATATCAAAACAAAGCATCCATTGATTTCCACTCGCTCCCCAAGCTCTCCTCAACCAGCTGAACCTTGTTCTTGAGGATCTTTTGTTCTTCAGGTGCAACATCATGACCCTCTCCCCAAGGCAGCCTTTCTTCCAGTGGCTCTCACCCAGTGCTTGTAGGGAACATGGTTATAAAAGGCAGGTCATAAGCAAAAATTTTCTTTTGATGAGGATGATCACACAGAATAACAGAATATTCTGGGTTTAAAGGGTTGTTTATTTGGTATAGCTTGCACTTTGGTTATTGCATCGCATATCTGCCTAAAATTCATAACCGCAAGAGAAGCTACCTGTGGTTTTGGTCATTTTAGATAAGTTTTGTGAAAATCAGACAATTTTTGTAGTGCACATATAGGCATACAGAGCTCCTCTGAGAAGAGGTAGGCATTGATGAGCACAGTAGTGAAGAGAAGTTTCAAAGACCTCATCTCGCTTTCCTGACTCATCTGAAATAAGCAGTGAACTCAAGAGCATCTTTGTTTTAATAAAGGCTATAATAATAATAATGAGAGCTCCAGATTTTCTGAAAAATAAGAAGGTTAATGTAGTATCTGCAGTCTGACCTCTGGTTTAAATTGTGATTCTAATGTTAATCATTATGAGACATAGCTTCACACCTCATAAATCCAGGCAGCCTGTTTCGACTATCCAGTGCAATATTTAAATAAAGAGCAGTTTCACAAAGGCATGCATCACTATAGATTCCCTTTTTGCACTTTTTCAAATTATGTTGCTGCTTTATACAAACCACCTTTCATAAGCTGTCTGCCAGAAAGCTCTAAAAATAATAGCACAGACGCTTGCAACAACAAATTGGCTACCTCACTTTTAGTGAATCGAATGTTCAAATGAAAAGGTTTTTGCTTCCAAGTGTTTGAGACATACCTTGAATATGTTACCAGGCTCAGATATACTGGTTATAAAAATAAAGTGAAAGATAAAGGAGTTGTTTATGTTCATTGTGATTTCCATTTTTTAAAATATAAGGTTTTTTGAAATGAAGGGTGAAAAGAGACAGTTTGACTTGGTTAGCAATCGCCTATAGATGCGGCTTAAATATAGTCTGTGGTTGTTTTTAACTTGAAATTGTACTTTCTACATCCTCTGTATGGATGCACGTCTATGTGTACATGTACTTGTGTTGCCTGCCCCATATTTGAAGGTTTTTTGTTCATCCCATGTCCAGAAATGAGCATAAAGTTGTGTGCTAAGAGCAGAGCTCATCTGTGCATATCAGCTCAAGGAGAGAGTTACTGCCTGGCTGCTTCCTATCAGCTGGAGTGGAATCAGCCTCCAATAGGACTATAGCAGCCCCAGATTTCCACAATTTGCAGATGTCACTAGCTGATTTGTCGTCTTTGGGGCTGAGAAGGAATGGCTCTTTCTTTTTTTCAAAGATGCAATAGAAGTTCAGATGTTTGTGGAAATGGTGTGATATCTGCCCTACACATAGGACTTGTGTGGACCAGTAGCACTGCCAACATTGGTGAAAATGTTTGTGAGTGTCCTCATGGCTGCAAATGTATAGAACCATAAAGGTTGGAAAACACCTCCAAAAGCATTGAGTTCAACCATTAACCTACCACTGCCAAGTCTTCCAGTAAACTATATCCCCAAGCATCATATTGACTCATCTTTGAATACTTCCAGGAGCAGTGATTCCACCACTTCTCTGGATAGCCTTTTCCAGTGCCTGACCACCATTTCAGCGAAGAAATTTTTCCTAATATTCAATTTAAACCTCCCTTGATGTAACTTGAGGCTGTTTCCTCTCACTCGGCTGTTATTTGGGAAATGAGGCTGACCCCCAGCTGGCTACACCATCCTGTAAGGGAGCTGTAGAAAGTGAGAAGGTCCCCCTTCAGCCTCCTTTTCTCCAGGCTGAACAACCTCAGGTCCATCAGCCGCTTCTCACTCTTGCCTGTAAAGAGTAAAAAAAAACAACCACGAACACCTCGTCATGACACCGGATTTGGTTTTTGTCCAAACCTGTGAAAACACCTAAGTACACGGAGCTTTTTTTACCCATGGCTACTATATCCAGTTATCACATGCCTCCAAGTGGGACGTGGAGGCACAATTATGTATTCATGAGATCACTTCTCCTAAGCTGTTCACGTATGGTGTTTGCGAGCCACGCGGCCTGCTTTCCTCTGGGAGCTGGAAAAAAAGAACAGCTGAAAACTGAGTAAAACTATACAGGCTTTTTTTAAACATCCATTTCTAAAACTGAGTTTTTATCATTTTCCCCCAAACTTCCTGGGACAAGTTCTTCCCGCTCTTCATACCGTAAGTGTTAAAATGCAAATGTCAAACATTATTAGTTCTGTAGCATAAGTACTAATTTTTGGTTTTTCTAAGCAGTTTATATAGGAAATTCTGGAACGTTTCCAGTCATCTTCACTATCATTTAGTCCTTAAAACCCAGAACAGACATTTAAACTGAAAAACATTATATCTTGTGTGCAGATGCACATGCAGCGCCATAGAAGATGAATAGTTGTAGTCTTGAACTGGCGTCGCTATGAAATAGACTCTGTATAATTACATAAGAAAGCATTTCAACAAAAAACTGCATCTTGGGCACTCCTTTGTGTGGAGAGAAGTGAGCTGCAGAAGGAGAAAAGTCCACAAGTGATTAGCAGTTGATTTCCATGAGAAATTTCCAACACCTCTAATTTGATTTTTCTTTCTCGTCTTTAATGAATACTTTCCTCAGTGATGTTGTTTGTTAAGATACCTCCCAGCATCATTTTTAATGTCATTACAATATGCAGGCTCTGCAGTTTGGCGAACTTAAATACCAGACAGCTCATAAAAAACTGTGGCTCTTATGGCACTACAGATAGCAGCTTCTGTATTAGATTTGTACTACTTTAATGCTGCCTTTTCTATATCTCAAGGCTGTTTCATGCAAATATTTGAGCTTAGGTATCCTCACAAACAAGCAGCCATAACATTTCAGTAACTTTGTTTTAAAAGAAAGACTTTTGAACATGCAGGAAATATTAGTACATCAAACAAAGTGAAAGACAAGGTAGTTTAACTTGTTGGTTTGTTTGCTGAAACTCTAAAGTAAATATACTGTAGCTAAAAGTGTTCCATTTTTATCTGCCTGCTGCAGTAATGGCTGTGTTACTTCAGGGCTTACACTTCAATAATTGATCAGGGTTTGTATAGCACCGGCTAAGAGCAAAAATAAGAGTGTTGCTTTGAACAAACTGCTGCAATGTTATAGCATTAGGCACAGAAACAAGATTCTGGAAATATAGATATATAAAAAACAGGAAAAAGATGGATAAGTTGGAGTGGTAAATACTGCTTCAGGCTAGAAAGTAATGAGAATTTTTCCATAGAGAGTTTTGACCTGCTATTCAAAAATTGTTTCTTGTCTTAATAAATCCTAAAAGTGTAATTTACTTGCAAAAGGGAAAGAACAAAGGCACCAAAATTCTTTTGATAACAACACTTGTTAAGGTTGATAAGTTGGGTTTCAAATGTGTGAAGAAAAATGTGTGACAGTTTGTTTTAAGGTGACAACCTAAGTGTTCAGATACTTCCATCTTGTGCTGTTTATAAAGCAGTACTCTAGTAAACGCTTTACACATGTATATTAGAAGTGGAAACAATAGATAACATGTCTTCCCATTAAATTTTACAAAAGCTGTAGTATCTCTCTACAATTTTACAAAAATCATTGGTATATTTTATCTATTAAATTAAGGTTATTTAATAACATGAGCACTCTAAATCAAAGATACTTGTATTATTTATTTCTTTTTCGAAATTAATTACTTTGAGCCTTCATTTTGGAAGTGGTTTTTATTAGTTTCAAGATTTTATGTTGTCTTCCATAGACCCAGCTTTACTACTAAGTAAAGGATACATAGAATATTTACTCTGCTGTTAAAAATTAGTGTTGATAAAGCATGATAAATTCTCAATAAAAGATGAAAATGCCATCTTTAATCTGTTCTTCACAGGCCACGTTCCTCCCAAGTGGATAATTTTGAATAGCATAGGTACCATAACGTCTTTTAACTTTATGGTTTTGTCAAATATGTTAAATTATGGCTAAATGATAGGAAACTTAATTTATGTACAATTCTGTATGGTTATCTCAAACTGAGTGTACACAAAGGAAACCAGGGATGAAACTGCATTTGAGGGCACTTCATGTTTAACTACCTGATATAGCTGTTGAAAGTCTGTAGGTTATTTTCAAATGTACTCATGAATAAATATTACTGTGTTTGATTATTACAGCAACCTGAAATTTCCGCAAGAATAGGAAAAAGAGCTTGATGGTTACAGCCTTCTCCTCCCCCCTTCATGTACATAGCAGTAAATGAAAAAGTATTAACTGGTTTTCAAATAGTGTAGGCAGGGTTGCATGACATATGGTAGTTTGTTGTTACTGAGTACTTCACAATATTACATGGATGTTGGTCTCAAATACAAGACATTTTTATATGTATAAAAGAAAAAGAGCACGATTCATGAACCTCTCATTGTCCGCCCATGATAAGTCCGAGGTACCTCACCTCGTTGTAATTGTTGCCTGGCAGTGGTGCTCTCTGCTCAAGTCACTTGGGTGCTAAAAACAAAGCACAAAACCAAACAAAACCTTGCCTAGTGTTGTTTTGAAGTGACGCCACTTCAGTGGCATTTAGCAAAAACCTGCTCAGATGGCAGAGAAGTTGCTCCAGCGGAATTTGATAAAAAGCCAATTGCATGGTATTAAGCCACATTCCTATTGAGAATTTGTATTGACAATGTATTGCCTCCTTCAAGAAATATTACTTGAAAAAGTAATGAGAAAAATATGTAAATGTTCAAGCCCCAATTAACATCACCTTCCACCATTTTAATTCAACTTCATTCATTCTGTTTTCTCCATGTCCATCTAATGGAGCATGAAGTCTAAAAATGTTCATGATTTAAAAGAGAAAATTCCTATAAAGCCCTGCAAAGGGATTTCTGTTCAGGAGAAACATGGTGTATCTTGTCAGATCTGTTACTGTGATACTCCTAAGTGTGATGACACCCCCGTATTTTGTATAAATAATTATCAGCTCCCATGGAAATCCAAATTTGACTCAACTACGGTTTTAAAACCACTTGAAGTTCAAGATAGTCAAGGTTAAGATCTTGTTTTGCCCAATTTCTGTTCCTATTTCAAGTCGTAGCTAACAATATCAGAGCTAAAATTAAGATGAATAGAGGAAAAAATATTACTCACTCTCCAGAAGGCAAGGCTGGGTATTTGGAGAATGAAAATGAGATTATACTTGCAGCAGATTGGGAAACGCTGTTTTGGTGGGTGGATGGTCCCTGTGAGGCAACCCCAGCACTGCTGTTGTCCTTGGAGCTCGGCTGAGCCACCACGGTCTTCTCCAGGAGCTATGACAGCACCAGGTTTACATCGTAGTGCCAGAATCCTGTCCTTTGAAAAAGGAAATTTCAGTATTTGTGGGGAAGAGCAAAGATTGGAAACAGATCTAATGACCTGTGTCCAACATCATGCTGCCTCCATTAATAGGTAACCTTTGAAAAATAAAAGGAGCCATTGCTTCTGCCAGAGAGATCAGGCTTGTGGCAGAACCAGAGCAGCCAGGATTTTAGTGCTCTCTCTGGGATGCAGAGAAAGGCTGGACCTTTGGGTGGAGTGCAGAAGTCCCTCAGGTTGTACCAGAATGCTGTAATTCCTTCCAGAAATCACCCTTGATCTGCTAAGAGTGGTGTATCAGAGCCAGGAGACCTGCAGGTCTGAGATTCCCCATGTCCACCTTCTGAAAGAGGTGAAAGGGGAAAGGATGATAATGTTGCAATTAAATCATTGTTAATAGGTGTCTAAATTGCTAATCACTGAGCACTGGAAGGGGTAAATCAGTGGCAACTTTTAAGATTCCATTCTAAGCTTTGAGCATTTGGGCAGATGCTGCTTTATGGGTTAATGTTGGTTTCATGTTTTCTAAACCCTTAGCACAAGCAGAAGGGTTTATCTTGAAAAATAAAGGTGGTTTTATCTTTAATCCAAAAGAAAATCCAAAAATATATTTTTAGGTTGCAGTTCTATTGAATTTGAGCCATGGATGCTATCTTGAGTAAGGATTCATTGTTTACAGTCATTATCAGACCCTCCTCAGGTCTGTACTATTGTCGAAGATAATGGGGTTTTGAGTAACTTTTTTTTTGCCTTTAAACAATATCATATTTGAGAACTACATACAAATCGGATATTATGCTTGAGAATTTTCAACAAATTATGCTATGTTTTGCCTCTGAGGCCAGCCTTATCCTGGAAGACAAAAAAAATAAGTCTGATCTTTTGTAAAAAGAGGTTAAATTACGAATGTCTAGTAATTGGATTATATTTTTCCAACCTGCCCTTAAAATTGAATACAACACTGAAATCCAGAAGTAACCATGAAAATGTCCCTAGCACACATCCTTCCCTCTGATCTGTCGATTTGTAAAGCACCGGGAGCAGGTGGCAAATGCTGTAAATGGTCAGACGTTTTTAAGTGGACTGCCCTAGAATGATGGACAATAATCTATCAATTAAAAAAGAGAACCTGATCCATTGATGGTCTTCCCCAACCATTGCTGTTGATATCAAAGCCAAATTGTGTTGCATAGGGAAAAGCCTTTTGTCATAGCAACACATTCACACAAGTAGTAGTTGCATGCGTAACATGAGAAATAAACCCAAATAAAATTACTGTTATTTATATGTGGTTTTTATCTAATAGTAAGACATAAAACATGCCAGACACTTTTAAGATATACATTTAGAGCCCAAAGATTTTCTTTACCCTGAGTAATTGCCATCTGAACAGAGCTGTATATGTAATTAAGACAAAGGAGAAACTTAAACAATTAAAGACATCATTTTTTAGCTGTGTACTTTCTTTTGTTTTAAATCCTTTATTCTGTGGATAAACGTAAAGTTTAGGGAAGCAGCATGGGGAAGCTTATTAATAGAAAGGAGAAGGGACGTAGAAGAGGGGAGAAAAGAAAGGATTAAGGAAGGGATGGCTGAAAAGGAAAAAATGAGGGAGCAAGAAGAGTGTGACACACAGCCTCTCAGCCCATGCCATAGGGTAGAAAATAAGTCACAAACACGGTGTTTGAAAACGTCATAGTGGGTTGAAGAAGGCAGTTAGGAAATATCAGATCTACGTGAATTTAGATGAGCACAGCACTCACGTAATGTGTATCATGACAGAGCCTTCAGTGATGGGATCACACTTTTCTTTTATCAAAGCACTCCTACATCCTTCATTAAGCAGAAAATAGCCTTTGGGTAAATCGGGGATTTGACTGTCTTCCATATTCTGAAAGTGTTCGAGGAAATAGTAAGGGGACTGCAGGAAAAAAAGCAAGTTGAGATATGGAAAGCAGAGCTGGGTCAGGCCTCTCACACAGCGCTCTTCCCATCCCCAATCCTTGCTTTAGTCTTTAGGGTTCCTCACTACTCACATGCTCCTTGTTTTCTGGGAGTCTGATTTGAGACCCCAAGAAGTCACAGCACAACTGCACCAAATCAGTAGATACTTCTGATCTTATTCTCTTTGCTCCTAAAATTTCTCACTGTGGATATTTCAGCTGAAGGAATGACATCCTCTTGTTTCCTGTGGGTCTTGCACAATTCCTAATGGAACCTAGGTACTGTGGCACATTCATGAGAGAGTAGTAAAATGAAAGACTGGACAGTTTTGCATCAAACCAATCATTTGTGCCCTGAATGAGGTGGGAGTCTATGTAAAATGTCTGTATGTGTCCATGTGATTAATGAGATATATATATACATATCTCTATGCTCGTAGAGATAATGAACACAGTCATTATGCAAACTTAAAAATAATTTGTTTTCAAAAGTTCACAATGTTTATAATAGTTTGTATATAAATATAAAACACATATGATAGTATAATTTATGTAATATAAATATTACTTGCATTTTTATGCCTGAGTACCGTGTGCTGAGGATTCTTCCCAAATTTACAAAAATCTGTTTAGCCTTTGTCTCTTCTAAAAGGGATGTTTTGAGGATGTTTTTGGAGGAGGAAAGTGTCAGCCATCTCTACAGTTACATAAATTTACTTGTTTAACAGACACATTAAAAACTAATGCAAAACATAGCAGGAACCATTTTCACCCAGCCATCAGACTCACTGAAGTAATTCACTCTTTTCATTACTGGTTCATACCTTCATTTTGCACAAGAGCATCTACATCACTTCATCTGCTCTGGTGCAAATCCTGCAGCACTCTTAAATTCAGAAAAGGCCCAGTATTTAAAATATGAGGGATCCCTATTTGGCATCAGAGAGGCAGTAACATGAAATCCTAATGTTGCCTCTGTATTTTGAAAATGTTGGGGTTTAGGACCAAAAATAACCCGCTCTGCATCAAGTGCTGGTTTGCTTTACTCCTTTTTTTCTTTTTTTTTTCCCTCCCTCCAATCCTCCTCCCCATCCAGGCTGGCCTCCTCTCTTTATTTGTATAAATAATTGAGGATGCAATTATTTATGGCTGCACATAAGGATTCTAGATGTCTAACTATCTATCTGTGCCCACAGATCAGATAGTTTGTTATCTATATCACTATTTGCACCTGCAAGTCATTGTGCTTGGAAATTATCTCCTCATCTAATTGTGTGCACAAACAGAGGTTGAATTAAAGCTGCTTTAGAAAGAAAGCCCCTTCTGTAGAGTGCACGGATACAGTACATCTATGGTTTTTAGGTTTTTGTCTATATTCATGAAAATACCTGCTGCCATCTAAAATATTTTGTTTTGAGCACCTTCTCTATTCTTTCAAGTCCACATGTAGGAGCTGGTAAAAAAGTGGTTGGGTGTAAGCCCTTGGTGCTGGGTTGGATCGTGCATGTGATGTCTAATTTGAGTTTTTTGCTATCATTGTGCTGCCTTTGAGGAAAACAACACAAAGGCTGACCGAGACCCTCTTAAAAGTGAGCACATTCATGATGTGCAGCACTTCTTTGAGCAGAAACCCAGCCCCGACTCTGGTCCTGGTGCTTCCTCTTGCTTAAACCCCAGCCCTCTATCTTGGGCATTTTCCTTCTGAATCATAATTGTGCAATCTGTTTCTCATTTTAGCACAAAAATCTTCTCGAAATGGAGCAGGCTAACTTTAAACAAGCTGCATTTTTCATGAATCAGGTTGTAAAGTTCACTCTGCCAGAGAGGAGGCATGTCCTTGCAAAATTCTGCATTTAAAAAAAAAAAAAAAAAAAAAGGCTGTCTAAAGATGGATGGTATGATATGTCAGGCTTACAATTACATTTTTCTGTAAACAGAATAGGGTTAGAAAAATGGGTCTCAACTGTTCAAAATACTTTTGAACAGCCAAGAAGAAATGATGTTTACCATTTTACGAACGCTACGGATACTTTATTGTCTGAGTGGCTTCCATGCACTCCAATAAATTTAAATTGGATATTTGCTGTCCAAATTGACAGTGGGTGATTAAGCCAAAAATAAGAGCATTCGCCTTTAAATTCTAGCTGTGGCATCGTGTTATATTCCCAACATTATGTTACGTTGCATCAAGGCAGTCACTACAGACCAAAATTTTGATGGATATAAAGCAGATCAAAAGGGTATAGTGATTTTGAAGTCAGTGACAATAGATGCCTCAATATTTGTACATTTCTGCTAAAGAGACTTGCATTATTTTGTCAGTTTGTTTCATTTTCGGGGTATTCAGAAATGATATTCATTCTTTGATATAAGCCTTAAATTGTACAGTTTAAGAAAACTGACTGAAAAAGATAAATTAAATGGGTAGAAATATTTTCAAATCAAAGAACAACTGACATATATAAAAATGATGTATGTTTCTTACATAGTCCACAGGGAGAATTCTGCAGGCTTGCTATGATCTCTACAATTTGCCTCCGGGCAAACGAGGCTTTGGGATATTCTATTATTCCTTTGGTCTGTTTATCATGGAAACTGATGTACAAATCGAAGGTTCTTTTGGACCTTTCCTTTCGGTTTCCTGGATGTGCTGAGAACAAACTTATCACCTGTCCTCACCTTCAGCGGAGTGCTTTGGGGAAGGTTCAGTGACCAATAATCAATTATTATTGAGAAGCAATCAATTGCTAATCTCCATAATTATGCACATCTAAACACTATGAACAAGAAAGAGAAACAAAGCTGCACTCCAAGCATTGCCTTGTTAGCAGTATTTTGTTAACACAGGCTCTAAAAAAAGCTGCCGCAGCTGGTAGCACAAATGTGTTTCCAGTATTCAGGCCATCAACGTGATTCGTCGCTAAATGTATAGAATCAGCTTCTTGCTAAAAACTACAATTACAGGTGATATACAGATTGAAATCACAGGGCTGGTTTGTCGAAGAAAATTGTCCTAATGATGGGTTTTCGGATCGGGAATGCAGCTCTTTTCTTCCTCTGTGATGGGTACTGAAGGCAGCTGCACCTGCCTCTGTGCTGTATTCTGCCGCACTTAATGATATCTGATGATATCATTAGGCAAAGTGTTCATAAACAGATGTTGAGCCTGTGCCTAAATGCTGTCAGATGAGCGGTTGCTGGCCTGAAACAGTATTATTTATATAGAACATTTACGTTTGTTATGTTAATAACCCCACTATTAGCTCTCTGGATGTTGCGATAGGAATGTAAATGTAGTTAATATGAATAACAACCTCTTTACTCTTTGTGCTGCAGTTGAGTATAACTTTTAGGCTTTTAGAGAGAAACAAAGATTCCCCCCACCAAGTCCTTTTGACTTCATGATTTTTTTTGGCACCGTTCGAAATTTTGATCAGCAGATAAATGGTAAGAATCTGTAGGACAGATGTTAAAGACTGGAATTTGTTTCTCTTAACACTTCATGTTTTCAAGAAATTTGAGTATTTATGTGTTTTCTGGTAATTCCCGGACCCAGTTCATTACCCTAATATGTCAGAGTTTTGATTGTAGGCACTAAATTGACAAACACCCATTAAAAATAAAAATAAAAAGTACTATAGCATCTAGAATTATCGTCCGTATTTCTAAAGATTATCTTCCCCGATTGTTTAATTTATTTCACAACAATAACTAGATATTGGGGAGACCACTTCACTCAATATTCATCTTTTTTTGTTTAATCCTTCAGTCTGCTATTATTCTAGCGGTGCTTGAAATACTGCTTTACAATTGCTGAGGGTTTATTTAGCCAAAGTTGCATTTTATACCTCATAGTTAATTCATGTAGAGTAAGTTATGTAAATTTTGACAGTCATCAAAATGTGCAGTGTTTCTCTAAAATACAGCTTACTCGCGATAGCTCTGTTATAAAAATATCATTGGTGCCTTTATAATTTTATTTCATATTTTAACTCTTTCTGCATAGGGTTTGGGAGTAGAGGTGCATGTTGCAAGGAGGGGTTTCTTCTTGGTTTCCATAGCAGATGATGATGGTGTTTCTGCTTTTACACGTATAAAGTGTGATTAACTGATGTGCTGCTCTAACCATGCTTTGGAACTACAGAAAACTGTTCTCGTCATTGTGTGTATTAATGCTTTTATAGCCCTCCATGTGCAGGGAAATGTTAAACATATCACTGTCAGGGCATGCCTGTAGCATTAGGAAAGAGATTATTCTTTTTTTTCTCCCCTCCATGTGAAATGCTGCGTGTTTTTTTTTCACTTACCCCTAAAATCTGTAGTGCTCTTCTTTCATTTGTGTCTCCTCAGATGAGGAGCCTGCTCCATATTACACTGAAAGGTGCATTTAGGGGGCAAATAAATATTTGGTACCCCTCACAAGAAGAAATGAGATAGGAAGTCCCAGTGTTTGACTGTCCAAGAGGACAATGAAAGGGCCAACTAGACCCTTGGAAGGGAATTGAAAAATGCATGATTAAGAGAATTGGCTGCTTGGGAAGGGAAAGAGGAAGGAATACAAGGAGAAATGTAAGGCTTTAGGAACTGTTCTTGGAGAAGAAACTCAGAGCCTTTCTCAGGTAGTCCAAGTGGGAACCCCAATGCCTCCACTGCCATTAAACCATCCAAATTCCCCTCTCAGGAGGAAAGAAAATTCTGATAACTGGTTAGAAACATTAAAAATTTGTTTGCTGTTCGTGTTGGGGCTCAGGTCTTGAAGGGGTTGAGGTACCACCCTAAGTAACACAGGGGAGGGTGAAAGATGGGAAAAGCAATCCTGTACTGTTGGTTTTTGTTTGTTTGTTTGTTTTAAGGTGAAAGCTCCTTTGGCCCAATGTTTTGGCAATCTATGCAGTCACTGAGTTTATTTTCATCAGGCTGGTAAAGAGGACACCAGGGCACATCACAAGACGTGTTTATACTTTTGGGACCTGAAGCGTGTGCGTGTACCTAAAAGGAGAATATTTCTATAGCTCCATCTCGTCCCATCTACTGTTGTTCTTGTACATATTCTATGGTAATCAGTGGGAATTGAGTGAATATTAAGGCTAAAGGACCACATCATGAAAGAAAGATAAAATATGTGCAATAGACCCATTACAATTTGTGAGTAATCAGCCTTTCAAGAAGAGAGTTTAGAAAGCACAATGTAAATGCATTGTTATTTCCCCTTAAATATTTATTATATGTTGTATTATTAGGTTATCTGATATTAGAAATGAATAAAGAAAAAATGGCAAAACAGGATATTAAAATCCTTACTTTTTATCTCCTTTCTTTTGCTGAATGTTATTTTTAGATAGGTCTGAAAGAGGCAGCAAATGTAGGCGCTACTGGGCTTTAAACAATTTAAAATCTGGAATTGGATCTGAACTTTGTAGTGTCTGCCCGATTTCAAAAGAAAAGCAGGAATCAGTAAACCGTTTTAAGCAGAACTGGTTTAATTGTGCTCAAATTCGTGGGGATTTGCTTGCTTTGAAGAGGTACATTTTTGTGCAGACCTCCAGTGTCTGATGGCCTGAAGGAAAGCTGTCTACCCGAAGAAAGAGAAGTGTAATGCTGGCGTGCATCAGTGGTGATGTTAACATATCACACTATCAGTTCATGTTGTGATGAGAACTGTTATAAGTGCTTGGCAGAAATCACAGGTTACATCACAAAACATGCAAGACCAGAGAGGTCACCGTTTTAGTTATCAATAATAAATTCTCTGAATTTTACTTTTGCAGCTTTCAGACAGTCCCCCACCCCCAGGTGAACGCATATTTCTGGCTTCAGTTTTAGTTTGATTCTTTCTTCGTAGTATCCTGGTTATTGCACGGCTCTATTTATAATATCTGTGGACTGGATGAGATTTCTTTGTTTCATATATCACTGCTGGTTTCTTTGAAAAGTGTCATAACTTGCTCTATTTCTCAATAAATACCAGTTCCATTTCTGTTTGCTGCAGTGCTGGCATTCAGCAACTTCAGGTGTCTAAACTAAAGCCTTTAGGATAAAACATTTCAGTATTTTGCGCCAAATTCTATGATTTTACACTGATCAAAAAGCCAGACAAGGTTTACTTAAGTCAATCCATCAAGGAAATTCACTGGTATAGTGAGTGAAAGACAGCCTGGCTCATCAGATTATTAATAAGTCTTATTTCATTAAAAAACAATGTGGGCTTTGTCAGTCAATGGTTTTGCTGTTTATTGGCAAGAATTTAGTTAAACTTCTACTGACATACTCAGAGCAACAGTGTAGAAAACAACATTTTGAGAAGACAGCGGTAAGATAAAGACAGAAATGATGATTCCTACCTGAATGATACAAAATTTTATTTCCTTCTTCCATGAATTTCAAAAGTCAAATTTTATTGATGCTATATATTTATAAATTATATAAAAGATCCTTGCTTCATCAGGTAAGGATTTGAGGCCACTTAATAGGAATACAGCCAATTCTGAGATGAAACCTGCTCAAAAATTAAAAGTCTCTCTGCAGTACAAATCTCTTTACAGACAGTGAAGGCAGAAAAACTGGTAACCACCCAGAGGAGGCTGTAGCCTCCTTAGTCCACTGTTGGACCTACTGTGAGATAGCATTCATTAAAAAAAAAAAAAAAAAAAAAAAGCCCAG
>VZRV01001893.1:3798889-3908019 GCA_013398115.1 Falcunculus frontatus
AAAAAAAAAAAAAAAAAAAGGAAGTTAGAGGATAAGAAATGCTCTTTCATATTATTTTTTTTGTTTGTTTACTTTATACCTGCACCTTTCTAGGAAAGGAGTAGGCAGAGATATTTGTGTGTTGCATACCAGTTGCACAAATATTTTTCTTATTGGGGTTGGTGCAGTGAAGTTGAGCTCAGTGAGCTAAGCTAGAGGTAGTGAATAAAGGGAGGAGAGAGAAAAAAACTTGTGAGCAGGTAGGTAAAGTGTACGTTTCTCTAAAAGGCCATCAGGGCTTGGTTCTGCAGAGTCTCCTGCAGCAGTGATGTGATGGCAATCTCTTGCAAGGTGTGATGGGTTTTTTAGCCCTGAGGAAGGAAACTCCTGCCTGGATGAGGAGTAATTGCACCAAAAATAAGGTTATGCAGGGCCTGAAATAAAATATGTCTTTTCATGGCATTGCATCTGCTGGAAATCATGGGCATGTCCACAGCTCTCACAGCCCTGCAATGGGCTGTCTGCATCTGAAGATCCACATATTTTCAGGATCTGCAGGGTTCATTCCACAGCATTTCCATGCATTTCTTTTCTGCAACCTTTGCAGTTGGGCAATAGAACTTGATTTTTTGGCTAAACCAGGTAATGCACAGTAAAATACCCTCTTCTCTATGGGTTGAGTATTGTGCCAATCAGCTTTACAGCCATTACCTGAGTGTTTCTGGGTGGATCTGGATCACGAAGCTAAAACCAGGATAAAGGTGAACAGACCGATTCAATCTTCCAGAAAAATACAAACCCAGCTCAATTAGATCTGAGTTTCTAGGAAAGCAATGACAAGTCAGACTTGTGGAGTTCAATGGAGGACACTCTTGATTCCTGAGGTGTCTTCCCATTTCTTCTCAACTCCAGCATTTTTTCCATTTTTTCCCAAGGTTGTGGAGGCTGGCCACAGAATGATAGTTCTATTGAGTTAATGACTATTCCCCAAATAAAATGTAAAATTTCCAAGGATTCTGTGTGCTTTGGTGGATATGTAGAGTGCTCTTTATCAGAAGGTAATGGAATATTATATATCCATATTTTGATGTCGAGCTTTGGTGTTGAAAATATTCCCTGCACAGAAAAAATAAAAATATTTTTGAAGAAGGTCATAAGATATTCCCACTTTCATCTCCTTTGTTTTCTCTTCATTTATTTTGAAATGCCATGTTTTATTCAAATAGAAGGAGATTCTACCGTAAACTTGGATGCCATATGTACAGTTTGTAAAAGGCTCTCTGCTTCTCATTGATTTCTACAGTATTTTATTATAATAATTTTTTTTGTAGGTGTGAAACTAGATTTCAGCGAGGTAGACATTAATAAATTTTCCACCACCTGTTTCTGAGTTTAAAAGTTACTTCTGTTTCTGTTTTGTTGAGATTTTTTGGTCCAATATGAAAGCAGGCCTTTCAATAAGCTGACTTCAGGTAAAATATTTGAAAACACTAGATGAATCATTATTTTCTGTTGTGAACAGAGTAGATTTTTTTTTTAGCTAAAATATTGAAATGTAGACCCAAAAGTGGATGGTATGTAGCATTTACTCAGATCTTTTGAGTCACAGCTTGTCAGGTGTTATAAACAGGTTCTTTAGAAAGAAAGGGATATTTCTGAAGGTAGACTAAGGTAGATGGTGGTGTTATCATATTTAAATGTCCCCAGTGATGTCTCAATTTAAGATAATATACGGAATAAGGAGCAATCTGGAGTTTGATTCTTTTGTTTCTACTGTCTTTACGACAATACCTTGTCATTATTTCATACTCTAATTTTCTTCCAAACAAGATACATGATATATATGATATACACAATGCTTTCAATGTTATTTTCATGAAAGTGGGAGGGATCATTTGAGCACCAGGATCTATGGATAAAATCAGTGGACCAACCTTTCTCTCTCTCCATTTTTGGAGAAGGCTGTTGGTTCGGGTCCAGGTAGGAAGAGATCAGGGAGTAAAAGCCTCCTGTGGAGTCAGACAGCAATTTCACTCCTCTTTTGCCTCTGTTCAGCTCACTGCAAAGGTGCAGCCTAAATTTTTAAAGATATTGGCAAGTGAGGGACTGAAGGAGTTCTTATCCTCTAACTGTCCTGTATAGTTTTAACTTTTCTATACATTTTGTAATTAATCTATATCTAAATTCCTGATCTCTTAAATACTTTGCAGACCATATTTTCAGCAATTTACTCTTACCAACTTTAGGTTCAAAGAAAACTATAAATAAATATTTCATCTCCTTCACCGTTTTTTGTCAGATTGGTTTTTTAAGAAGTTGTTTGCTTTGTTTTTTAAGCATAATTTGAGGAGGAGATATGTGGGCTCATGGGTTTCATCTGATGATAAGGGAAGTTTGATAGCTAAACACAGATGCTTAAGTTGTACAGGCATAATTTTTAGCAAGTAGTTCCCAATCCTTGTGTGTGGCAACTAATCTCTATAATTAATGAAAGTGAAATTATAGATAGTGAATTTGTAGCTATTGATATGAGGAATAGATCATGGGCTTTTGCGTACTGCTACCAGTCTCTAAAAGATGGTTATGTGAGCAATAACATAGAAATATGTTCCTTCACTGCTTTAAAAATAAGAAAATGGAACAATTACAGTAGATTAAAGATGGCAAATGAAGTTCTGTGTGGTTAAACCAAAGTGATGTACCCATCTGTTTCATCAGTATTTCCCTCAAACAAAAATAACTGGTTTTCCTGACCTGCTGGAGAATATGTCAACCCATTTAAAGTCCTCCAGGCCTGATTGCTTCGCCGCATCCCACCAGAAGTTGCTCTCCTCTGTAGTTCAAAACACAGAGAATTCAATACAAGCCTGAATTCCTGTACGCTAAAAGGTAGAGCTGGAGGGCGAGAAAGCTCTGTGTGAGATAGGCAGAGCGTTAGACTCGCCACCTCCCCTGAGCCCTTGGTTCGTCTTTACCCTCCTACAACACATGAGAAACAGCACAGAATGCAGAGCAGCAAGAAATCGCCGTCCCCAAAATGTACTAGCAACGTGATAATGCTGGCAATATGAGCTATATCATCAGCTGATGTAAATCAATGTAGCTGCAAAAGAATTTATAATCCTTTATAGCAGTTGAAGATCCAGCCAACGGTTTAGGAAAGAAAATGCTCGGCTTTTTTTTTTTTTTTTTTGTAGACAACAGGGAAACTAGAGAGGTACCCCAGGTGGGGGATGACAATATTGATGCCTGGGAATAAAGGAGGGATACCAGGTAGACGGGCAAGGCAAACACGGCTCCACTGGCTCAGTAATCCTTGAATCTTGTGGCATTGGTTTAATGAGATCTCTTCATCTTGAAATTAAAGTACAAGGAGTTTTTTTACAGAGAACAGTATTCAATAACAAAATATTAAATGATAAACACAGATTGCTTAAAATCAGATG
Source organism: Falcunculus frontatus (assembly GCA_013398115.1). Classification (NCBI taxonomy): domain Eukaryota; kingdom Metazoa; phylum Chordata; class Aves; order Passeriformes; genus Falcunculus; species Falcunculus frontatus. The sequence continues at coordinate 3,802,315 of VZRV01001893.1, forward strand.
GGCCATTTTAAGAAAAAGCATTTTAGCTCATCATGATATGTAGCACCTTATTTAAATTAGGAGGTGTTAATTCTTAGCTTGAATAATATATTAATATAATATGTAAAGTGAATGGCATTGTTAATCACAGTCGCGCCTGGAACGACTTTGCTTCTGTGCACTGAATGTTAATTTTGCAAAACATTAATTTCAAAGATTTTGCAGCAGTGCTTTTGTAATTAAATATTAATGTCACATGTTATTGCAGTAGCATGTTTATGAAAGCCGGCAACACTTCAAGTCAACTCATTTGTTTTTATATTTATTCTTGTACATCTGCAATCCCTTCCATTTCACAATTTCAAAGTGAAGGCCATTTTGAATAGTCAATATGTGAACATTTTTCATTGTAAGCGTTTTTTAACATCCAACAGGGTAAATATTTAATGTTGTGTTTTTAGCTGGTATAATTTTTCAGAAAATTGGCTATAACTTTTAACAACTCAAAGGTACCTAAACTGTCTACATTTTTGGCGAAAGTGATCTGAAAATAATATAGCAATAAACATGATGAAGCTGTGAAAAAATACTTTAAAAATTAGAAGCTTTTTTCTGAAAGTTTGACTTCCAGAAGTTGCGATTTCCCAGCCAAGTGTATTCTGATGCCATTTTATTACCTGCAGTATCGTGACTTTATATCCACTTGAGTCATTTCAGCAAACACAGGGTTGACTTCGGAGTAACTTTTCCAAGTGGTGTGTTTGCATTAGTGCTGGAGAATTCACATCTGCAGTAGACTGCTTAATGATTGCTGTTCAGTATTTTAAAATAAACGTTTTCTGTTTGTGCCCTAAGCCATTGCAACGAGCGCCGGGAGGATTCAGACTCAGACCATTTTCTATTAGGGCCAAATTGTAAGGGCAACTAAGTTTGTCAGTGGCTTTTATTGACATGTGTACAGTATATACGTGCCTGTATTGGTTAGCTCAGGTCTGTTTTGACCAATTTACCATATCTCACGATCTTGCCTGTGGCTCTTCAAACCTGTGAATTATATTAGTCTAAAAAGAAAGTCATTTCCATTTCAGTATGTTGGCAAGAAGAAATTTGTTCAAGGTATCATATTTTAAACCATTCTTATTCCCTTCATCCTCCCTTAGTATAGATACAGCAAAACAATTTGGCAGAGCAAATTGTGAATTATAAAATATGTTATTTATTCTATCACAAAATATATGAACAATCAAGATGCATTGTTTAGTTACAGGCACATTTAATAGTTAAAAATTATATCTGCACCTGATGTTGCATATTAACAGCTAATACCATTTGACAGTGATGAAATTAAAGGATGAAGAAGAGATACAAACTACATTTTACAAGCATGATGGGTCTCCAACAATGCCATTTAAATATTATTTGTCACTATTTAAAATGAACCTTTCCCCTTTAAGCTATGCCATTATGCTCATTTGTCCTGTCACCACTGACAGGCTCTATGAGTCACACACAAAAATGGTCATTAGGTACTGCATCTTCATCTTATTTAAAAAAATAGAAAGCATTCTGATGCCTCTAAAAGCCTGTAATTATTTTCATCCGAGGAGATAGTGTTGCTTGGAAGGTAATTTAATAACCTTTTGCATGTACCTGGGGAATGCCTCTCTGGGGAACCAAGGTGCCGACATGCCATTCAGTCGTCAAAACATGACCTTTAATGGTTGCTTGGAGAGAAGTTAGCCTGGAACGTTGTACACAGCGCGATGCTAATTCTGCTCTCTAATGTATGCAAAATTTAGTTCTTGAGCAATGATCTTTGTAAGATGAATTAATATAGGTACTGCTCCAGGAAACAAAAGAAATTGCAGTTGTGAGAGCTTTTTCCCCACCACGATCTTTTGCTATATTGTTTAGAAGGAGCACCCGAGCTGTCTGATTTTTTTTTTTTTTTTTTTTTTNNNNTTTTTTTTTTTTTTTTTTTTAGGAAACGCTAGCAACAACAAAACTGTACCTGGCAACGTTTCCCAGAATTTGTGGGTTTAATTCTTGCTTTGGTGAGGAATGCCCAGTATCTCTCACAGGGAAACTGGGACAGTGTCTGTGTGATGGCTGCACAGGCTCTGATGGCTGAGCAATAAAAGAGAGTAAATATAAACTCTAAGAAAGTAAAATGACAGCTTGTAGGAAAATGAATACACACGGAGAGTGGCTTTGAAAAATTACTAATACAGTTACGGGGTTAAAGCAGAAAGCGCTGGGTTTTCTGTAGCAATAACATATGCCAGGCACCTACAGGATATAGTAAATGAGGCACAGACTATGTCCTGTGACATCAAGGTCCAGAAACTCTTTATTTTGGTGCACTGATATTAGATCCCACCCTAGTTAGAAATGCTGGGATTTCAACTCATACCCCTGACATGCCATCCGTCAATTTATTAGCACGCTGGTGCAGTAAGCCACTGAACAGGCTATATCAATTTGGTTAGGGGCTTTTTTTTTTCCCCCTCTTCCCTTTAAAATGTCTGTAATCCTCAGCTCTGCTCTCTCAACCGGTCAACATTAAAGATTTATGTTGCACTTTTTTTTTTTTTCATTGCCACACCTGAATATGGATTACTTAAATGGGCTGTAAATAATTCATATCTGGGAATAAGTTTCCATTACTGACCAATGTTGTAATTTAATATACTCTATTATGGGTTATACAATTTTAGATTGTTTTCTGTGTGCATTCAGCAGTCGGGCAGACAACAGTTTAAGTAAAAAGGGCAAGATGTTTGTTCAGCTTATTTTCATGTTCAGGGCTGTACTGGAGGGAGGGAAATGCTGTTTTTAACAGCATTCTTTGTAGCTGTTTATGAAAATAAAAAATCTTAACCTGAATCAGCATAAAGAAAACTGAATGAGTAAAAGGAGGAAGGGGGGGGGAGGCGTATTAATCTAGATTTATATTCACCAAGCAGATGTCAGGTTTTAATGTAAAATACAAACATATTTTTCAGTAACAGAAAATGTATCTCCCTCTCAATATGTGTGGGATTTTTTTTTCCCTTTCCCTTAACCAGTACTATTGCCTGTCACATGTGGTACTTGATAATTCTGTCAAAAGTACCTATAATAGGAGAGAACATATTTAGCAAGAACTTTTTGAATAAGGTTACTAGCTACAAATAGAAATGCTCCAAAATGTTAAAGAGCATCATATTTTTAAAAACTGTCCATGTTCAAGTGTTTACACTTAAAAGAGATTTAAACAATTTAAGATTAAGTTGACTATGGTAAAAAAAAAAATTAATAATAGATTAATACATGAAAATCTATGAAGTCACATAAGATAATGATTTAAAAAGGAATAATTTAAAAAGATGAATTAAAAAGTAGAATCAGAAAAGAAGGCCAACATAAACTAGGGAAAAACATGCTGTGAATAAAGTCTGTTAGATCTTGAAATAGGAGAACTGCTAAATAATGCATAGTTTTATTTTTCTATCATTTGCATAAACCTTAAGAGAGTATTTATTTGTGTAAAACTTGATGTATCGAGGAAGGAGAATTAAAAAAATGGCATTCATTTTGTTTTCATTTTGGTATTTAGGAAAAATATTCTGTTACATATGGACTACTTAGACCTAATCATCTGACTGAATGTGATGTGTTTCTTGAGCCAGGTTGGAAAGGGCTGGCTTGAGAACAGTGCCCTGGTCTTGCTGCAGGCTATGCAGGTTGGCCCAAACTCTGCTGGGGAGCAGATGGTGAGCCAATGCTTGTAGTCACACTTACCTTCCTTGCTAAATCCATAATCCCTCACTGGACACGCAGCCAAGGCAGGCTTTGGAGGCAGAAAGGAGGTTACAATCTGGACTTGGGTATTGACTGCCAGAACTGAGAAAACAGCTCAGAAATTTCAAATGCTTAACAAGTTATCTGTCTTGTCCCTAAGCCAGTGCAGCATTTTTAAAAGTAATTAAGACATGATTGAAAATGTGTGTGCCATCTAAATACAAAAATCTTCAAAAATAATCAAAACCAATAATTAAAAGCTACATTTAATATACTAGTTAGTAAAAAGAGACTTGTTTAAGCTGAACTTGCTTTTCATTTTGCTGCACGATGCTGGTGAATTTTTTTAAAGGATGCTTATATTCAGGGTTGGGAGAGAAAAATATTTTCTCTGAGCAAGGCATTGAACAAAACTGGAGTTTTTAAAATATGCCACTCTATGGAATTTTAGCTAACAGTGTGACGATGATTAATTAAATTAATTATTTAATTAACTTCATACTGAGGGAATATTAGCCATATTATTATATATTGCAAGATACCTAATATGTAATGATAAGCACGATGCTCCTGCACAGAAAAAAATAACAGTTGCTTGTAATAATCACAGCATGGCTTGCCTTTCTAAATATTTAATCTATTCTAAATCAAGACAGTGATCCTCAAAAATCTATAATTTCAAAAAATATTTAGTAAACAGCCAAATTGTGGTCAACTGCAGTAAAGGGTGTGCCATCTGTTTAATGTAAATATCTGGGAAAAGGGAATGTCATATACAAAAGATTACAGAAATACAGTGAATATACACAAACCTTACTCTCTGTGTGTGTATGTGTGTTTGTTTGTGCATGTGGTGTAAAACATTTAATTTATTTTTACCCAAAACATAAATGTAGACTCAGTCTTACAAGGTGAACCTTTGCACCAAGATGCATCAGAGTATTTAACCATGGACTTAATTTAAAGCACATGCATCATTGTATTAAATTTTGAGAGATTAAGCTCTCGCTAAGCATTTTATTAATAAAATAAAATATATCTCATAAATCATTAATGGGTTCTATGAAACTTATCTATCATACCATTTAAAGATGTAAAGTAATTTTAAAAAGGAATAGCTAATTACATAATCCATTTTAGTCGAAACCCAGCTAAAGTTATATTTTGATCAAGCAGAAAGACATGCTCAATTTATGTAAACACCATAGCCTTAACTCTGACCATCGCCCTCTTGGGATTTTCAATATATTTGTTTCTTTGTCCAAAAAACCTGTATTATTCTAAAGGATGTTGCTGTTTGGAAGCACCAGTTAATGGATTAACCAAGTCACACTTAAAATCACTTACATTTGGAAACATTATTTATTTGTAAAGAATAAGGGAGAAATATATAGCATTGCTCATTTGCAGTACATTAGAAGTGTATATGTCCATTCCCTTCTGTCAGAGACCAATCACCGTGTGCCAGTAATGGGTGCATACATAATGTTAACTTAATTGAAATTCCTTCTGAAAGATTTGTGCATATGAAATTGCACTGATACAGAATAAGGTTTATTTTTACACTAGAATTGAGACTACTTTGTTGAATAGGACAACATGTGTTTTATACTGAATAAGAATGAAGGGCCGGATTCTCAGCTGCAGTAAATTGGTATAATATATGTTTTGGGTGAGATTTATGAATGTCCTTAATATTAATTTGCTTGCCTTTAAGCACTTAGGTTTGTTAGTGATGCGATAAACAATGGCATTATTTTCACTTAGCTCCTTAACTGATTTATGAAATGAAGTACTTTGGGCTTCAGAATTCTGCAAGTTGTCCTTTTTCCAGGGCCAGAGCCACTGGCTCCCTGCACTGGAGAGGGGCTCTGGAGCTGGGGGGGCACAGCCAAGCCTTGGGAGGCTGTCCCTCTAAAGAGTTTTTTTTTTGAATACATGAGAGGAGAAAGAAATCAGGTGATTAAATGTAATGAGCAAAAAGGAAATTTTATTCCTTCCTTGCCTTATTGGTGTGAATAATTAAATTTAAATTAATAAGATTATTTGCAAGAGTAAGAGGGATATGATTTGAGCTTCAGGTCAACTCAGGTTGTCGATGATAAATTTCCCTGTTGTTGGGACTTTTCTGATATTTCTCCAAGCTAATTTCAGCAGTACGTCGTTTGATTTGAAAGACAGTTTAGTAGTTAATTCAAATGACTCATATAATTAATTTATCCCTACTCACATTCATTCAGGTAGCTCTGCTTCATCCATGAAGAACTGCTTATAAACATGGGGCCCAAATTTGGCCCTGTGTTTTGATGTGGTTGTTGCTTTGCAAGCAGGCTTTTAGGTATATTGTAATAAAGATTTTCTCTTTACACACGGCAGAGCCCTGTCTGTCCAGAGCATTGTCAAACTATAGGCAATCACCTATTCTACAGTGATTTAATTTCCTTCAGTGTGTCTTTTTCATCCCCTGGGAAATGTGCAGTATGTCTATTTCTGCTGTGCTGCCCCCAGCTTGCTTTGTGAACAGTGAGGCAAAGAATTCATTTTTATATATTTTTTTATCAGTTCCTACCTCTGCTGTCAATAAATTACCCGTGCCATCTCTTAGAGGACCTTCTGTCTTCCTCGCTGACCTCTTGGACTATATGTTCTTGAAAAATGTCTTTTTATTTATCTTTATCATCTTGTGCAATCCTCCTTTCATTCTCCACCTTTGCTTTTCTTATCATTTTTGTACACTCTCAACTTCATCCTGTAATCTTTCCATTCCCTTCTGTATCTGATATTGCACAGCTCGCACTCCTCCCTTGATCATTCTGAGCGTCCTTGTTCAGGCTAATTGGCCTTTTTAACTGCTGTTATATTTGCTGCTGGATGGATGGACAGCAAACATGCTCCTGTTGAGATGTTGATTTATGTTTGGAAGGTTTTGAGTTTGCCATCCGCTTCCGTTCCTCTCCCTTGGCTCAGCCTTTTTCTTTAATATTTCCAGTGGCAGGAGAGGTTTTATATTATGTCACCAATTTTGCTAATTCTAGGCACACAACAGTGCTTTAACCAGTGCTTTCCAATTTTATATATTTTTTAATATGTCTTATTTTCTTTCTCGGAAGTTAAATTCAAAGGCTAATTCCTCCTTCACTTCTAAGATGGCAAAAGGAATATTGTGACAGTTGTTCTCTTTGACAAAGAAAGCTGTAGGGATTGTATTTCTATTTTGAAACGCTTTTCTTTGCAGATATTTCCCTGTCACTTGGCAATGCACAATGCTGGGGATGTTCAGCATCCCCAACACCTGTACCAAAGGTGTTGCTTCTTTCAGAGCTGTCCTCCACAGCACAGCCCTGGTATGAGAGACTTTCTGCATGACAGGGCTCCTTAGGAGATTGCAGGTTTGGAAAAAAAAGAGCATGACTAAATAAGGCAAAGTAAACTTTGAGATGAAAAATGACTTTATATCAATATGGCAGTACCTATGCTAAATAATTTTCTTTTCAAAAATCCAAATTATTGGAAATCAGCTGTGCTCCTTCTGTGAATGGCCCTTCGGAGTTCCCAGATTCCTGTGGTGTTGTTGTGATGCTTCTCAACCTCCATTGCTGCTTTATCCTGCATGATGCTTCCATAAAGGAATGGGAGCAGGGCGTTCCTCTGGTGGATGCCTGAGCTTGGGTTTGGCCACTGTCCTTTTCCCCCTCCTTTCTTTTGTCTTGGGGCAGAGGAAAAACACAGTGATTACATCAGGAGTTTCCAGGGGGGAAAAAAAAGCGAACAGGGAAGGTTAATAGATCTTTTGTATTCTCCACCTCCTTGGGAGCATAGTCTTAGTGCTATTGCCATTTACTTTCCCGTTATTCCGTGGTGTTCAGGAAAACAGGAATTACTATGAATGTTTTCAGCACCTCTGTTGGACAATATTTTTACTTTAGCTTCTAAACAGAGTTTGGTTGTCCATTTCTTTTTAATTCCAACCTTCCATGTGCTCACCAGTAGTCGTTAAAAGGTTTGTGATCTCACAGTGTTCCTACTAACCAGAGATTAGTAGAAATTATCTACATGAATCTCGAATTCTTTCATTTCTTCTCTCCATGGATAAAAATAATTTCTCTGTGGTACTTTCAGAATCCCTTGCTGCATAAATTTAAAAAGTTGAAAGGTTAAAATTGACTTGGTGCCAAGTTATTGCATTAGACAGCAGATTCCATTTACTTATTTATCTGTTATTTTTATGTTTTTAAACATTTTGGCATGATTTCCATATTGTGATTCTTGCGTGCTGCACATTCAGACTGTCAGCCTTTGATTCCCCCCAAGGAGATGTAAGAAGAGGTCTCATTTCAGTCTTGGAAGTTTTTATCTTATTGTTTTTTTGCAAAAGACTAGGGGAAAGTTTGGGAAGGATTTTCAAGTTTGATTGACAAAGTGAATTCCTAAAAGTGATATATCAGTGCAGGACTCAATAAGCCAGGACACATGCTACTAACAGAGAAGAAATGGTTTTATTTATTATTCACCAATCTCCAGGGTTTCTATGCCAGTCAGAGTTGGCTTACTTCCCATATATATTATTAAATGTTTTACAGTTCAGCATGCATACAAAAGGAGTAAATGATGGGATACATACAGTTTAACCTACATATGGAATAACTTAAAATTAAACCGTTTGAAGGTTTATCACGGAGTATTGATTACACAAATAAGGCATACATTGATGGGAAATAGTATGGCAAATTACACATCTCCCCTCAAGGTTTGACCAACTTTCCATTTCTAACCTCTCAGTGGTTTTTTTTAGTGCAGAATTATTAGTATAACCAAGCTAGGCAGAAGGTACTGTAGGCGTTTGTTAGAAAAATCATTTACATGAGGTCAAGGAAGAGCTATAGGTGAACAAAGACCAAAAATAGCCAGGATGTGCCTCGGTTTCTTCTGGAAAATCAGAATAATAGAATGTAAAAGTGAAGGTAGTCATACACACGTACATATGACCCTGTAAGTTCATTTATGTCTCTGCTGAAATGCAATTTGGAGGCTGGAGCAGTCTGGAAGGCTGTCCTGGGTAATCCCACCCTCTGCTCAAATAACACAATCGCTTCGTCGCCTGTAGTTTGCACCATCCAATGGGATTCAGGGTAATCTCCGGAGTAATTTGTGGGTAACCTGCTCAGTATCTGGCCTCTGCAGAGTCAGGGACAGCAAAATTGATGGGATTTTTTGGTATGTCTTAGGTCAGGACTAAAATTCAGTATGGTCCTAATCTAAGAAATGCTAGCAAGAATTTGCTTGCAGTTTTGGGAAAAAACCCCACACCATTGTTTCATCATTTAGACTGTTTCTGCTTCTGGGAGGCTACGAAAAAAAATTAGGAAATTTACCCTTGCAAGTCAACATGATAAATTTTATTTATTTCTACATTATTTATTTATTTATGTATTACACATTTTACATTTTTTATGTTCTTTATCCTGGACACATTTCTATGTTTCAAAGCAAAGGAAGAAAAATCTACTGGGGTTATAAATTAAAAAGGTATTTTTAACTGGTTCTGTCACTAAAAGCTAATTTTTGCTCAGCCTATGAGTGGTAACATTCTTTAAAAACTTTCAGTCAAAACCAGGGTTATGAATAGAAGGGGATAGTGAGGAAAAAGTAGTTAATTGATTGGTGTGGGTGATAGTTATGATCACATCCTGTTTCTTTAGACTCTGATTATCACAAAATGACATACTTCAGTTCAATCAGTGAGGTGATCCAAAAGCTATAAGAAACACATGTATATTAGCACATTTACTTTATTTTTACACGTTTTTCTTCTTCACTGAAACTGAGAATTTAAAATATTTTTAAATTTCTTGAATGACTTCTGAGTGTAACCAAATGATGTTACTAAATTACAGGACACAGCTAAAATATTTTCTAGATGTATGATCCCGAGCCTGTTGGTGGTTGGGTAGCTGCCCATTCTGAAGATGAAGGTTCATATTTGTCATGTACTTGTTCTTAAGAGAAGCCACCCCGGTGCTTTCAAGAGTGCAGAAACAAATTCCATCCTACATTTCATTCGTTTGGGTTCCCCAGTAACCGACCATGATCCCAGTCCAGCACCTACTCACATATTCAATAGGAGACATGTTAGGAGACCTGTAATTTAATTGGTATTACCTTTGGCTAAAAATGTGTTTGTTGTAAATCTTTATTAGGTTCTTTAGTATCTGTAGCCTGTAATTGATTCAAAAACTTGCTTTTGTATCATTTTTTTTGACAATCAAAATAAATATGGAGTTTATAGCAAGGTTAGTAGACCTTGGCTTTAATCAGAGTCCCAAGGGGCAGAAAATACATGCAGTACAAGGCACTTTCATATCCAGATAAGATCCTTTCCATTTTTTCCTCAATTACATCGTCCTTACAAGATAGGCCCTTAAAATGTCCCCTTTTTAATTTTCTTCTCTGAGTCTTTTCATTAAATTAGACAATCCTCTTCATTAGGCTAGAAAGAAGTTGTGAATACCTGGAGCTTTGCAGCAACAAGGAGGTAAACATGAAAAGTCTTGATATTAGCATCGAAGAAACTCTTCATCTGTGTGAAATTTGTCCATGAATAAGATTATTAAGAAGCAATACTAATATAACCATGAGTGAAGGTACTACTACTATTGTCATTTAAACAATTTATTTACAATTTAATTCATTCTGGAATGTTTTCTGGTAGTGCTGAATTGCAGCACCATGTCTTTTCAATTTGCTTTGCTCCATCCTCTTGATATCTTCTCCTTTAGCAACATTGTGGAAATGTCTTTTCACTGAGACAAGATTTCATGTAGGCTATTGATTTTGATTTGTATATTTGTACATACATTTAAAGTGCTTTTCTCTAGATCTCAGAGATTTGGAATGGAATCCTGTAGCTTATCCAAACAAGAATTTCATATGCAGAAATGAAACACGAGATTTCATCTAAGTTCCTATAACTTTTTGGCTTCTTGGCTGCAAACACATACCCCGTGTGATAGGGGTACAACTGGAATGTGATGATGACTCAACCTGAATTAGAAATCTGATGCAAGACAAATGTCTGAAGCAATTAATAAAGGTTTCTCTTAAACAGAGCTTTCCAAGGATTGGTACTACTCTGCAGTCACTTTTCCTTGCTAACCCAACAATAGATGAGCATCCAGTCATATCTTCATCTCATTCGAGAAATGAATCCCCTTGTAGTCAAGTGGATTAATATAATCACTGGCATCATCAGACTACTTTACTTAATTCACCAACATCAACTTGCTGTTGCTGAAGCTGAGTAGTGGCTCTAATTGCTTCTCCTAAATGTTCTGGGAAAAGCCTTAAAATGTGGTGAAAATAGTGTATTTTTATTTTATGCTCTTTATTGCATATCCCAATTGCTACAGGGATGTGGTGCTGAAACTTACAGTAGTCACATAGTAGCTCTTGAGTAGAAATCGGGCATAATTTAGAATTGGCAAGTTGGCTCAAAATAACGTGTATTCAGGGGACAGAATCATTATTTTTGGATAATGAGGGAAGACAGAAAGCTGTATCCAGTGCTTCTTCATGATTCCTGCTGCCACGGTTGCAGTATCTGTGGTCTGGCTACGCCACAGGTCCTGCTTTGGTCAGTAGCACAATACAGTACAACATCTCTTTGTCATGTTCATATCATGGCAAGGGGTATGTTTTACACCTGGTCTTTGCCCAGGTGACCCAGATCAGGTCAAGATCAGACCCAGATTCAGATCAAGAGAAGTTTGCACAGGTGCTTCATTGACTGTGTGCTGTTGTTGGAGGGTTTCTCTAAAACATTTTGGTAAAACACCCTGACTTCACAACATGTTTAGGTGAGCAGCTCTAACCATTGTCCTTCAGACCAGGAGAAAAAAACCTCTAACAGTGGGAAGAAAAGGCAAACAATATTTACTGTGACATTGCTGTGATTTTGTAACTTTCTTTTAGTCTGCCACAGAGGCAGAAAATGAGTATAGCACACTTTAATGTCCATAATTATGTGTCCTGTGGAGGCTTTGTGTTATGCAAGCTGCAAAGGTGGGAAGAAACTTTGCATAACTTGGTGCATTCCATACAAAACTAATCAATTCACTCAGATGTATAAAGAAGAAGCTACAAAGGCACCATAAATAGGCATTCACAAAGGAAATGATGTATTGATTTTAATCAAAGGAATTTTCTTCTACGATATAAAAATGCAGTTTGATATCTGTTCAGTGAATAATGTCTTTTACCAAAAAATACTTTGTGATGATTATAGTCAGTTATCTCATTAATGATTCCTACCTAAGCCTGCTTGCATCCTTCAGGCAACCTGAAAAGAAATTTAGAAAAATTTAAAAAATTGGGTATCAGTATTCCCAGAAAAGCATTCCTCTTGTAACATAAAACAAAGGGGTGTAAGCTCTTAAATATGTCAAAAAGTTTCAAGGCCCTTTCATTTCTAGTTACTAAGAACAAAAGAATAGACTGTGCCATGCCAAGGGGAAAGGAGGAGTGAAGACCAGTAACACAAAAGACAGATTTTGTTTGCAGATTTGAGCTGAAAAAAATGATTATGAAACCCTAACTCATGATGCATAAAGAAATCAGCACGACCTAGAAATAAGCATCACGGAGCTATGACACTTAGGTGCTGCTTAAACTGAAAGACACAATACTGCTGGGAGATCCATATGTAGCTTGTGTACAGGAGCACAAGATACACCCAGGAGCTTCCCTCTGCTTTGAACAGAGCTTGATCATGTGGCAGAGGGACTATTAGCCCTGAAATAAATGACATTTATCTTCGAAGTATTTTTTTTTAAATATAGTTTTTAACTCAGCACTATGGACCATATTGTTGCAAAAATAAGGAACTTAATTCCCTCTCGGACCTCATTATCATTTCAGGTAGAGGTATTTGCAATCAAATTCTCATAATCAACAAAATGAAGGAATTGCTCACTGCACACCCTTCTGAGGTTCTCATGGACACAAGAGTCTTAGGAGGGCATCAGGAGAGCACAGGGGAAATGTGGCATAGCTCCCGTGCTCTGTGTGGTGGGGATGACACCCTTATTCTTTATTTAGCTGGCACTGACGTGAGTCTTGTTTATCGACCCCCTGGTGATAGCTCCCTAACTTTAATGTGGTTTTCAAGAGAATAAAGACAAATACATCAGTAAAACAGGCAGCTGTCTTCTCCTGCTCTGAGTGGACCTGGAACTTAAAGATATCGCAGAAACAATAACATGTCCTCTCATTATAGCAGTAGCTTAAGAGAAGTTTGAATGCATTTTCTGCAGCCTTCCTACCTCCTGCATTTCTTTGTCTTTATTTCATTGGCCACTTACTGGCTTTTTTTTTGTCCTAATCCTGATTTTTCTACATGTAGTTTCTCATCTGGCTCCCATTCTTACACCACTCAGTGGTTACTTGTGTGGCAAGCGAGCAAAAAACTTGGCAGTTGTTGCTGGGATTAATGTGGAAAAATAAATCTCACGTAATGCCAGTGTGGATTTACTTCTCGTTCTTAATGGCACCAGCAGATGTTTGAGGAATCCTAGACTTCCTGAGAGCCTCCATCGCACAGCTGGCACCTCTTGGTGAGGTCCTGGTGGTGGGGGACGTGTGTGTTGTACCCTCACTCTTTGATTTACGGACACTTCTGTCTCTGGATGGGGATTGTTCTCAGCCTTCTCACTCAGCCCTCGCCACACTCCACTGTATCAGGTTCAGTGCTTTTGCCATTTCTTCTTCTGCCCTCTCATGCCAGCACCTTGAGAGGGTTTTGGTTTCAGTCAAGCTCTCAGCACCTCTCTCTGTTGGGAAGGTCTCCTCAAATATCAAGTATCTCTGACGTATTCAGCATCTTTAACGTGTGTGCCCAAGCTCTTGAGCTGCAACTTCCATAATGAATAATACTTTGTGGATTACTAGCTCTGTATTCTGTAGTGGTGGGAACCACTTCCCTTGACACTGGCAATCCAAACCACATCCTCAGCCATGACAGATATGGCTGAATATAAAATTAATATTAAGAAAACCTACGGTATGCCACAGTCAACTTGTACAGTCAGTGTAGGTTACCAGGTGAATCAAGGAGCAGGAGGAGCAAATATGTAATGAACTAGCACTCAACTGCCCAGCACAAAATCTCTGTGGTTTCTGCTGGGACATAGAGATGAGTCCATGAATCTTTGAGACATTTTGATTTTCATGATAAGTCCTTTCTTTCATGACACTCGAGATAGAAAGCCTCTTAGTACTCTACTCTTTCTTCACAAGGAAATCGCTCTACTAATATCTGCTTTAGATGCTGACTGCTTTAGACACTGGTAGGTTGTTTGTGTTTGGGGCTTTTTTTAGGAGTAGCCCTTAGTGGCACTAAATTTAACAACTAACAACAGCATGTGCCTCACACTTGATAGTTGAGGCTATGGTGACAGCTTTTAGCAATTTGGAAAATCCCACAGGACCCAGAGTGGCACCGGCTGCTGTCTCCTTTGTTCGCATTTACTTTTCTGCTTTGTCAATTTGTTCTGTGGTTGCAAAAGTAAATCAAGACATCCAGATTTAACTAAAATAAAGTAGTCATACCTCCCTCCCATTCTTTGAAGTAATCTCACCAGCAATAAACCTGCTAAGTGATGATAATCTTTGGAGAAAAAAAGTGTGTGAAAGTCTAAACTGAGAAGGAAAGGAATGATGATATAGATATTCAGCACTGCTTGGACAAAATGACTATTGTAACACAGTCACTCAGGGTTATTTTTCCTCTTCTTTTAACTTACAGCGCTCAAGGCACCCTCCAAGGGCCTTGACAGGGTGTTGTGATGCTCTTCTCACACATGCTCTTCAACAGCCCTTTTACTACAATCAATCATTGAAAAATATTTTTTTGTGATTCAGTCTAATGCTTGGAGGGAGCTGCAGAGATAGAAAAGGTTATTGGCACTTGAAAATATTAAATGGAGTACCCATGTGGGAAAGCTCAAAATGTAATGGATAGGCATGGATAGGGTTTTGGTTTTTTTCTCCACATACACAAGCAGAGAAAACATGATGTGAGGAAGCTGCAAGAAACTTTACCCTTTCTCTACATTTTTTCTGTTATCTGCTGTCACCAGGATTTATAAATTGTTTAAAGTAAAACCAGCTAAAGACAAAAACATACGCATCTTGGCCCCTCCTGTATGCTGACCATAACTGGTCAGGGTGAAGTGTGCACTGGAATTCTAGAAAAGAAATATGGGAGAACTTTCATGAAGCTTTGATTGAGGTGAAGAGACTTTTTTTCTTACCTAAAAAGCAGGTCAATGACCAAAAGAATTGCAAAGCCCTTCCAATTGCACATTATCTTAATTATCTACAGGCGGAATTTATCATCTGCTAATTTGAATTTGATGTTTCATATGAAAAATTAAATGTGTGTTTATAGGGAGATTTGCTGTGTTGACTTGACTCTTCAGCTTTTGCACTTTTTCCCTTGGTGTTTGGGTGGTTATCCGAAATATGGCATTGCCTGTTGTTTCTTCCTGCAAGACATCACACATGCATTAGGGGATGCTGAGAAAACCATTCCTTTCCTCTCTCACAGGTAGGGAAGAAAGGTGTTTTTGACCTGTGCATGGGCTGCTCGAGTCCTTGTGTTCTCTCCTTTCTCTTTCTCTCCTTGCTACTGCCATTACCCTTTAAATACTGTGATAATACAGGCTGCAGGAGGTTCCAACTTGAAATAAGCCGTCTCTGATGCTGCTAGCTAGGGACATGAGAGAAGCTGAAGCTGGTGGGGGGAGTCAAACACAAAGTGTTGGTTCATCTCCAGGAAGTGGGAGACTGTACAAGGAGGATATCTAGGACTAGAACACCCTGGGCTGGATGCCTGGGGTGACAGCTTCCAAGCAGGGGGAGCTGCCAAATGTAGGAGGTGAGGATGTTATGTGCATAATCTCTTCTCTCCCTTAGCAGCTATGCACTTTCCTGCCCTAAAGCTGGAAGAATTGGTTTTCCTTTTTGCTGCAACCAGACCTTTTCGAGTAGATAAATCTACTAGAACTTAAAAAAAAAAAAAAGANAAAAAAAAAAAAAAAAAAAAAAAAAAAAAAAAAAAGAAAGATAAAGGAAACAGAGAAAAAAAAAAGCAACCAACAAACACATGCAAATGGACTGAGTTAGAATTGCATATCCCATCTGCTTCGTTCATTTTTAGAATAAGGTTTTCATACCTTGTACTTCTCTTTTTTCATTAGCTGAAATAGCACTGCATTGTTGGCCACCTCAGTACCAGAGACAAACTAAATAACTATCCTGAGCATATGGAAAGTAAAATTTAAGGAAACAAACCTGGTTCTGCCAGAAATATCTTTTGTCTGTCTAAGGAACAGAAGAACTCCTAACCTGCTTTTGCAATACAGAGAATGCTTTAAAATTTATTGGCTGTTATACTGTAACCTTGTATCACTACAGGTCTAGGAGCCCCTGTGACCATGAGTGGACATGGTAGCTCTGTTGTGATCTAATATGGCTCAGTTCTCTGCCCCAGCAGTGGAAGACCCTGAGGGAACAGCTGTAGGAAACAATTAGCAATTATTTAACCGCAGGATGAACACACTTATTGGAAGTGACCTGGGAGTCCCAGCTGATGGGGGTTAAATATGAGCTCATGGTGTGCTCGTGCTGAGAAATCAGCACATTGTGAGCTGGATGAGGGGGAGAGTGGGGGGTTGTTATCCCACCCCTGCCCAGGGTGGTGAGGCCACCCCAGGTGTGCTGCCCAGGCTGGGTGGGGCACAGAGAGATGGGAGAAGATCCAGTAGTGGCAGATTGAGCTGTCACAAATTACAGCTTGAGAGTCTCAGAGCGGATATCAGAAAAAAAAATTTGCTGAGGGCATAGCACAACACCAGAATAGGGTCCTTGTGGGACTGTGAAGTCTCTATTCTTGAATTTTCGTGACTCAGCTGCACAAAACCACAGGCGACCTGATCCAGCACCACAATGGTTCTGCTTTGTGGGGAGACTGGAAATGACCACTTCTGGTGTTCCCTTCTGAATAAAAACCTTTCTGAGGTTTTCTGATGATGTCTGGAAGGTTTGAGAGGGGTGTTTTTCTAATATACAAGGTAAATATGTCTCTGGTTAATGCACTTTTTAGTTATCAGGTATCTTACAAACCTTTATGGTAACATTTGATTGGGAATTTCTTCTCTTTTTTTCCTAAAACAAAGTTGAAGAAGGGGACAAAAGCAACCAGTTATTAATTTATACAAATAAATGATTGCTTGAAGCACTGGGCTTCAATTTTGTTAATCAATACTCTGGAAATAGAACAAATTTACCATCTTTCAGATTGTGTTGAGCACTGCTAGATGTGACAGTTCAAATTTTCGCAGACTTTCAATCGTATTTTACCACCTGTTAACATTTTAACAAAATTTCTATGTATTGTTTTGGATAAAACAAAATTTTTCCTGACGTCCCTTCAGAAATATAGTGGTCACTGGAAAAGATCAGTTCTTATTTTTTTACTAAGAATGTAGTTTGCATCCTTATTGAGTAAAGTCTGGTGAAGGCATTAAGAAAAGGTACAAAAGACATTAATTGTGGGAATAGTTGTTCTCTGTACTCCAGACAAGTCTGGTGAGACAAATCAAAGCATCTTTTAGCTAAATAAAACATGCACCACAGAATACAAGGGGGATGAATTCTTAGTATGATCTAGGTATACCCTGGGAAGACTAAAAGCAGATTACAGATTGGGATTTAGATTACAAATTTAAGCATCAAACATCAAACAGTTTAGGGATTTTTTTTAATATATAAAGGCAATCAAGTCTCTTAATGAACTTATCAGTAATCAAAATACATCTTTGGAATTTTGAACAAGTGTACATATACTTTCTAGAGCATAATTTTTGAAGCAAGGGCTTGGAATGTCTGATTACTACAAATTATCCATATGTATGTAGGATTTGTGTCAGTACTTCTCATGCCACTGGAGAATGGATTTCCACTGAGTTTTCCCCTGTGGAAATCATAACTCTGAACACCAGTATTATTTTTATTTTGAGATAAAATTAACTTTGTGCTTAAATGATAGCTTCAAAACTATGGTGTGCTCAAACATCAGTAGCGGACCTGAGAAACACCCCATTGTTCTTGTAATTGGGACAGCCAGAGCCAATTAATACAGCAGGCTGACTCAACTAATCAAAGGAAACAGTTTTGGCTCGGGGAGTATAAAGGTCCTTATGCAAATATTGATTTACATATCTATATCTATATCTTCTATACATGCAGAGATTTTCTCTGAGTATCTCTATTAATAATAACAACATTTCTGTGAGGAAAAAAAAAATTAATTGGTTGAATTTGGAGGCTCTGCATCTATCTTGACAGCTTAACATGGTTGTAGTGCTTTGAACTGCCTAAGTGTGCACTTTCCGTCTGCTCGTTCGTCAGGACCCTTTGAAGTCGCTGTTAAACCAGAATCTTGTTCATAGGCCAGTTTATGCCTTTGCATAAAAATAATGGTTTCCTTAAAACACACGTGTTGGAATTCATGTTACTGGTGAAGAGATGAACTCTTCAAAAAAGCTCAGTCCTTTAAAAAATGTCCGTGGAACCACTGAGCTCCCAGTATGAAGGTGGTGCAACATCTGTGTGTTGTCAGACATTGAAAGCTACGTGAGGTGGAATTCACTGAAGTGGGGTTTTTTTTTTCTTATGAAAGATTGCAAATTAAGGCATTGGATTTTTTTTCTACATAAAATATTGTATTAATTCAAGCCTCAGAAATTTATATGAAATGACACTTTGAAAAAAAATCCATAATAAACAGCTCTCTTTCCTCCGTGCAACTGATAGGATGAAGTGGAGTGAAAGAAAGCACAATCTCCTGAACTTTTCCATACATGAACAGCAACCTTTGTACTTGATGCAGTTAAGCACGAGGACACGAGAGCTGCCACTGAATCTGTGATTATCTCTTAGGTTTTCTGGTTTTAGGTCAGGTAAACCAAGGAGAATAATGTTGGGGAATATCTTTTATTCGTTAACTGTGGTAAACCCAGCTGAGCAACTGTCATGAATATCCATGGGAATTATGCCTTTAATTCCCTGTATATCTCAAGGAGACCAGTTGTCTTCTGATAGCCTGTGCATTGTCATAGGTCCAGTGCCCAAATGGAAAATGAAATTTTCCTTGTTCAGACATCCATAGTAACCAAGATTCCAAGAAATTCACTAGGTTTACTTGCCCGAAGGGGATTCACATTGGAAAGGTACCAAGAGAAAACGAAGAAAAAGCAAATTTCATAATGTGGCAATGTTTTGATATTTTTTCTACCTTTCTTTCTCTGATTTCAAGACTATTTCACTGGCAGTTAAAAATCTTCATTTTTTGACTATAATGAAACAGCAACCTGTTTTCCACTGGAAAAGTGTCAATATGGTGAAATCATTATCAATGTAGTAATAGAGAGTTTAAGGTGACAAATCAACCTCTTGAGGTCGAAGTCGATTCTCTAGATCAGAACTTATATCTATTTCATAGTGCATTGGAGGTGAAGCTTGTCTTGCCTTTGTATTTTCTATGCTTGCTTGGTAAATAAATGGAAGACATTACATTGAAAGATCCACACTTTAGGGGGCCTTTTAAGAAAGGCATTTTGGGTTTGTTCATCTTCAGTAAAAAACTTGCCATTTCCTCTTAGTTCTTCAAGGATGGAAGTGTGGTGTGTGCCTTTCCAAAAAGCAAGATTCTGTGTCTGTTTTCCTCCGTCCAATTTTTCTCCGCGATTCCCTCTAACTGCACCACTCGAGCTTCTGCTTAATTGTTCTTTTTAGACAAGCACATTTTACTGTATCCGAGTGCATTACTAACAAGCTACAGGTCTGCACCAGATGGGCAGGTGAAAAAGTGATTATGAGGTGTGTGATGATGGTTCTGTATCCATAATACATTCATCCCAAGGTTCACTGGCGCATCTGTTATGTATGTTGTTTTTCTTTTTTACTAGTACCCTTAGAGATATTTAAGCAGGTGATTCTCTACAACTAAAAGACGATAAAAGAGAAAAAAGTGAACAAGGGGTCTTTAAGGTGGCACCGCCAAGACAGCGAGACAGGCATATTGCTGCTATAATGCCCCTCAGCAGCTCATATAAGATTCGGATGAATATAACAGTGTAATCATTTTCATTAGCAGGTTTTGGATTGATACTTGCTTGCATATTAATGCTGATTACCGAGTCTTGAATTTATCAGGGTGTAGCTGAACGAGCTGGTGCCATATCGAGGAAGGAGTGAGGTGGGAAGCATGACCTTGCCTCTATTTTGCAAAAAGACTTGGAGGGCTGGCAAGCCCAAACCCAATCCAGGTGTTTGAATTCCCCAAATATTCATCTGTGCCTAAACTTTCAAATGGCATGTGTCTGGAGAGGGCATTTTAATGCAATGCTTTACTCCTCAAAGCAGGCGTAGCTCAAGTTTTTAAAAAGGAAAAAAATATATTGATTTTTAAGGTGTTTTTAATTAAGTCGTTGCTGATAAGCAGCTTGGTGTAAGATGTTTTTTTATTTTCCCCCATCAGTTATTCATTTGTTTTTATAAAGCAACTTTGCAGAAGCTTTAGTGGTGCCTTTGTTTAGTACCAATTACAAAAAGGATTTCATGCAATTGAGATGTTTTCATTTAAAAACATGGAGATTACACATGCAAATTCCTTGCTGAAAATGGGGAAAAGCAGTAAGGTATCCTTGGTTAACTTTTTAGTTATTTAAAAGTAGCTTGTTGGAGATTGAATATTTCTATGTTTCACTAGAGCTTTTAAATATAAAAGAGATATGAGACTATATCTGACACCATCAGGCATATTATATTAAAATTTATGAACAACTTCATCAAAAACCACTTTCCTTCTCCTGCATAGAGACAGATTTGTTCTGACATAAACGTTACATGGCTGGTTGCAGCCTCAGATTAATGCGAAGACCCTGGCGATTCCTTTTAGACGTTATTTTATGAAATAATACCTGTCAGCTGCTGCCTGATCCCAGAAAAGGGGGCAGGTTTTCCAGGTCATCCTGCCATCTGTCAGCTAAAGCTCATCTGTCCCTCCACATTACCACCTGATCTGTGCTAACAGGCCTCACAGGGAGCCCCGCTTCATTGGCCCGGTGGGAGCCCGGCAAAGAGACTGCGCTAGGACATCACCTGTGATTCCCAGATTTAATTATCACTGAAGTGATGAAGATGTGCACACAGATTGAAATGCTTTTGAATAAATGCATGGCTCCGATAGGAGGGTTTTGCCCTTTTTTCTCATTCTATCTTCCTTTCTTTTCCTTTTTTCCTGTATTTTCCTCTTCCCCTTTCTTTCCTCCTTTTTTCTCCTTTTTCACTTCTTTTACCCCATTTTTCCTTTTCTTCCCATTTTTCCTTTTCTTCCCATTTCCTTTTTCCTTCCCATTTCCTTTTTCCTTCCCATTTCCTTTTTCCTTCCCATTTCCTTTTTCCTTCCCATTTCCTTTTTCCTTTCCTTTCCTTTCCTTTCCTTCCCATTTCCTTTTTCCTTTCCTTTCCTTTCCTTTCCTTTCCTTTCCTTTCCTTTCCTTTCCTTTCCTTTCCTTTCCTTTCCTTCTCACATTACCAAGTCCAACCAAACCCTTGCCCTTGTTTTTCAACAGGCATTGCGCAAAATACATATGTACACATGAATATTTTTATATAAAACTTGAATTGCAGTGTTTAATAACCAAATTGGATATAAATATTGCTGGAATTTCCACAAATGAACTCTCAGAAAAAAACATTTCCTCTGTTTTGAGCACGGCCTTTCACCACAAACACAACTATTTGCTGAGAAGGTGCCTTATTGTCAAACTCTAAAGCTATATTGATTGCTGCTAGACGGGAAAATCAGGTTGCATTGTAATTCCAGCTTGTTACCTCTGTTCCAGTGCTGGTGGATACCTGGGGTCCCCTGCCCAGGGATAATGGTGGGGTTTGCAGCGGGGCTGGGGGGAAGGAGGGCACCGGGACCCCCCGGAACCGCCGGTGACCGCAGGCTCTCGCTTGCTCCCGCAATCAATAACGCGGCACAAAAGTTATTACAGGTCTGGGCCTTTTTGACTTCAAAGCTGCTTAGGCGGTATGTGGCATTAATTCCCTCCTGTACAAAAATGTAGCTGATAATCGCCAGGCTGAGGGGAGGATTTAGGACTAGAACACCAGATTTCCTCACAGATTACAGCCTAAAACCTGGTTTCTTGGGATAAACCGGGATAATTAACTGTAGTGAAATATGTTACCTTTGTTGAGTCGTACCCGGGTGATTCTCGGGTAAGGTATGAGCGTTTGTGTCCTTGTGCCGTGCCACTGTGCGGGTGCCATCCTTTATGGATGCATCTTTTTAACGCTGGTGGTGAGGACTTGTCAGGAGATAATTTAGGCAGCAGTGGCTGCTGAGCCTCGGAAAGAGTCGGTGCAAAGATCTGCCATCAGAGCTCAGGCCTGCGAGGCACCACGAGCTTTATTTATGTCCTCACTGTGGTTGGGTCAATCCCTTTAATTCAGAGCTCACCCCTCCGTCACCGTGTGCTGATGGAGACTACTCTGAGCATCCCTGCACTATGGAGTAGCTGCTCACTCCTCCAGCACCCAGCTCCCTGGGATGAAGGAGTTATAACATGCTGATAGCGTTGCTGATAGAAATTTGTTTGCATTTCATGAAAGAAGGTGCCAGAGGTGTGAGACATGCAGGCTTTCCTTGGTGATCTGGCCATGCCACCACATGGCCAAGTCACCCTCATAAATGGGTAATATTTGTACTCAGGCTTGTATGTATCTTCAAATCACTAATAATAACAACAAAAAAAAATTGCTTTCAGCCTGAAATTTGGAGTTACAGTCCTTAAGTGACAATTTCTTTCCCTGTTCTCAAAATGTGCCCTGTAACTGCAAGTTTTCATTGCTGTAGTCTGGGAGGTTGCCTGCGATTCTCCAAAGGATGGTGTAGACATTTATGAGGCTGCCATTTTTGTTCTAATCCTAAAGTAAAGTTCACATATCACCCCAGTGAATGCACTGCCCAGATCTCCAGATGTCCTTGTGTCAAGCAGACACAGAATCCAACTCATGTGTTATTATTTTACAGTGATTATTTTATATTTTAATGATCTGTATTGAAAACCAATGGTTTACCTTTCATTTTAAATTTATTTACTTTAAAAACACGCTGGAAAGTGGTTTTGCAATGCAACTAAATGAGTGCAGAAAAAAATATTAGGAACATAAAAATTGCAATATGTTTTTAGTCTGTAAATTTTAAATAAAAGTTTTTTATCCATGGCCAGTATAAGCACAGAGGAGCTGGTTTCAGGTGTATAAAGCCCAATATAAAAGCAATATGTCCAAAGGTCTCATTCACTCATCTCAAAACTGCTGTACTTCATTTTCCCTTAGTACAAACCAAATAACAGAATATTAAGAGTCATTTGAGGTCATAATTAAAGTTCTTTGACATCTGCCTTTTTTCCATTAGTCACGACTACCAGATGTCCATGTCATGGGAATTGAAAATTATTAGTCTAATCATGTTTTTAATAAAAAGTAGCAGAAACTTGTATATTTTAAAGTCACTGGGCATAAGCTTGCCAGGCTAAAAGAGCTTGAAGATCTGTTTCCTTAATTTTTGTATCTGTCTGATGTTTTTATGTTACTGTTTGCTTTATTGGAGCAGTGCTCTGTTCTTCCATCTCATGCATTGCTCAGCCACTTCGACCCCATTGACATTGAATGACCTGAGTTTTGTGCACATTTTTATTAAAATGATACCTGTCTGTATTTCAGTCCACTGTGACTACACTGCTTGTTCTGTTACCTGTGTATTGATCAGTTTTATTTTACAGAGCAACTGCAGTAAGAGCGCTGTTGGTTTAGATTGTCTTTATTTCTGCTCTTGTGCTGGTCTGTTCCTGCTGTATTGATTTGACTTCTTATGCATTGCTTTCCCTCTAAAGCATTAGCACCCGTTCACCAGCTTAATGATCGTGGCACTGTACAGAGTACAGTATATTGGCTTGTTAAACCATTTCCATCATATTAATTTCTACTTATATGTAGTACTGACCTATTTTTACTGTGCCACTTCCAAAACTGTCTTTGTTTACCCAATGCTGGCTGTCCTCCGTTGCTATAAGCATCCCTAGTTTTCTGTAGCTCTGTTTTTAATAGCTTTTTGTTTTGTTTTGTTTCCCCTTCTCTCATGTGCCTCAGATTCCTTTTTTAACCCTTTTTTTCCCCTGTACTTTTACTATGCTTTAAAACTAATACAGATGCTTAACTTAATGTTGTGAGCCAGTCTGTTTAAACGCACAAGCTCCACTTCCTCTATTTTTTTTTATCCTTATACCTGGAATTATCGGTATCTTGTGCTAAGACCTTCTTTTGAACTTTGATTCTTAACACTTTTCTAATTCCTCCTTTGGCTCCATGAGGCTGCACATTGTCATCTACGTTATGCATTGCATTATGCCATTAGAATATGCCACTGTCTGTTTGGTCCTGGGGACGATGGGGAGATGTATGGAGAGATCTGAGGTGTGTCTGGTTTTCAGCTGTGGCAAGAGAAAGGGGAGAAAGTGAGGTTTTCAAAGGGAGATAGAGCAGGGGAAAAGCTTGGACCACCTCTCTGCTCTCGGGCACAGAAAGTGCCTGCAAGAGGACTGAGGATGCTGCACAGTGCCTGGAACCACATTTTGTGCTGAACATTTGGTGGCAGCAGGAACTAAATTGCTTGTAACTTTCTTTGGAAACAGTGTCTTCAGTGCTGTTAACTGGGATATGAGGAGTGGATTTTATGGACAGAGTTTGAGACGTGCTCCACACTTTCCTAGCAGCATGTTTGTCATTAATATGTTGGGGCTTTTTTTCCCTGTTTTTATTTCTCCCTCAGTCTTTTCTTTTTGTCAGTCAGAAATCATAGCCATGCTTAAATGGTGAAAAGCAAAACTTTAATCAAATTAGAGAGCTTGTATTTATTTGGAGATTGGACTTTCCTCACATATCACCAAGGAAATTCTTTGCCTATGTTGGCCATAGGTATATTCTGACTCAAGACTCCGATTTTTTAACTCTTTTCATGGCCTGACAGGTTCTCTTCACCAGGAGGCAATGCAGTATAATCCTGGTATTATAATAACTTGCTTTTCCAAGCCGAGTTAGAGGCACAGCTGAGTAGGGTAAAACCCTAGTCTGTGAGTTTAGGGATAGCCTGCCTGACAGTGTGGAAATTCGGGATGTGCTCAAGCTACTCAGTTTCTACTTTACGATGTGGAAAGGAAAACTGGGTTACTGAATTTTTAATTTTTTTTTTCCTAGTTCCCAAAAATGCAAAATAGTAAATCTAATAAGCAAGGTTTTAAGTGTAGTTTGGCCATGAAACAAACTTTTCTGAAATATGTAATGAAAAGTGACATCACACTCATCACTATCCTGTTTTAAATTTAAACTACCCTGCCTTGCATAATCAATTACTTACAGAAAATTGTAAAACCCTTAAAATTCTGAAATGGTTTCTGGCATTTAATTATATAAGATTTTTGACCTGGCTAGGCAGATAATGTTAACACAGCTTTAATACTAAACAAGACTGAACATGTGTGTGCTTGACTTTTATTAAACTCCTACTGAAGAAACAGATTAATTGGAGGCTGATTCATTGGTGAACAGGCGTTAAAGACAGAAGGACCTTCTCACATTTTGTTCTGTTACCCAGGCTTATGCCATCTCAGGTTGGCAAGGAGATCCCAACTGTAGTGTTTTGAAATGTAACTGAAAGAAATTTTAGAATAACAGGTGCAAAAAAAAAAAAAAAAAGAAAAAAAAAAGAAAAACCAAAAAAAACCCCCACCAACCCCTCAACACACAAGGAAAAAAAAAAGGAAAAGGAAAGTGAGTCATGTTCAAAATGCTGCTCTGATTCCTTTCTATTCTCTTGTGCCAAATGACCACCTGACACCTCTCTGACACAGGTATTGCCCAGATAGGTTTTCATTAGTGATGTTAAAAGTGTAAATGGGATCATGGGAGCCAGCAGCTGTCGCGACGATTTCCTACATGATTATTACTTCTCCCCTGCCTTAGAACAATTTTTAAGAAGATGTGTACAAGCTGTGATTAAACCACTTCAGATTAAGCTCAAAGTAAATTGAAAAAGTCCTTCTTAAAGCTCTCATTTAACAGTGCTTTACATCCATCTGTAAAATCAGAGCTTTGCTTGCGAGCACCCTCAGAATAGCCCACTTTCCACAAGGTAGCAGAGGTTAAAAATAAAATAGCAAGAAATCCGTGGCAAAGCACATGTGAGATTAACGGGGTGAAAGTACTGGAGTGGAGAGCTGTTTTCTTCTGTCTGAGCTCCTCGTTCTGTCGCACAACCCCCAGTCTGGAAATCTTAACACTGACACTTTTGTACAGATCGGTTTGTTAGCGATTTCAGATTTTAATTCAGCACCCTCGCTTGATTATTACTGACATTTCTTTTCTGTAATACCAGGAGAGAGAGAGAGAGAACGTGTATAAACAGATTTTTGCATGAGCTAGGTGGTGGGCAATTTTGATATCAGCTCCTGAAACTCGAGAGAAATGCGTTTGCTTTCAAGGTGTATTTCTGGGATTAAAAAAAAAAAGGGAGATGTGATCTGGGAGGTTCAGCTGTGCTCTTCGGTAGCTCCAGGTGGAATGCTGCCGATTTCTGGGTGTTTGTGGGAAGCGGGAGACTCTCCTGGCTTTATTTGGTTCTTGTGTGAAAGTGGGAGAAATGAAAGTATTTTGACAATTACCCATTGAGCTTTTCACTTCATTCAAATCTGCAGCGCAGCGCTGAAGTTGGTGAGTGGGTGTGCAAGGGAGAAGCAGAAAAACAAAAACACGTACTATAAAAGCAGCCTAAAAGCCTGCACAGTACCCTGCAAATTCGAATCTCTGCTCTTGGTAAAGTCCTGCATTTTAAACCCATCTATTCCTCTGTCTTCATTACTCCTGAACATTAAAGATACTGGTAAAAATTAACCTCTGATGTAAATCACTTGGATTTAAATATACATTATACCACTTAATTCATGAAATGGTTTGGTCTGCTATGTTTTATGAATGTTTATTTTCCTCTTACGATCCAAAATTGTAGAAACTAAATACCATAATGAAATTATGAGCTGAATTACATTCTCTTACAGGTTATATGTACACTTATGCTCATTGTTGTGCAGCAATAGCAAAAAATATTTGGGGAAATTTTTATTAAAGCTATTTCCAAGATTAAGGGAGAAATACCCTTTTTTATGTTTCTGTTATTAGTTTATTTTATCTGGCATTCTACAGGTAAAACATCAAAACCTGAATCGAAAGCTAAAAAAACCCTAACAGTAATGTACTTAAAACAAGCTTCTTATCTAATATTGTAGCTCAGTATATTTTCTGGCTTTCTAAACATAATTTATGAACTGATTTTTCAGCTGTACATATAAAGTCCCTGAGCTGTATTACAAAAATTTAATATAACAATACAATACATGTACAGGCATTTTAAAAAAGGTATCTCCATGGCTATATATCATAATAAACTTTCTTAATATTTGCTCTGCAACAGCTGATTTCTGCTTTTTTTTCCTAGTGCCGTAGAGCTAAAGCACAATAGCTGAAAGGTGAACTTTTTTGTATTTCAACATTCCCAGCCTGGTAAAACTGTTCCACTGGCTACATGATGTTATAAATATCAAGATTAGTTTCTTCTAAAATTACTAGTGCCAGCTGCATTCAGTTTCCCATGTTCTGTAGTATTTTGTTACTAATGCTCTCAGTTTAGTGCAAGGGGTTTAAAAATCAAATTACTCACAAAAATTTCCAATATTAAAAATCTGTTTATATGTTTCCCATGTATTTTAAATATTGCACATAAATCCATTTGCCTTCTTGAGTCAAATACTCCCACTAATATCACTGTTCTCCCTGTCTTTTAGCCCAATATGCTCCTATATTAACAATAACCATTTTAATTTCTTCCCTGGTGCCCAGTACCTACAATTTGGATAACTGACAAGCATTAAATTATCTGTAGCAGTGGCAGGTCTCTGTATGCCTATAGATTTTCCAGTCATGGAGACATAAATATACACCTATAGCATGTTTTTTAAAAAATAATCTACTGCACTGTATGTTGAATGCAGTGGTCCAGCATGTATATTATGCACATTTTTAAGAATTTAATTGAATCATGAGCTGTATTAGTACTGCAGCAAAAAGCAGCAATTTCTGCCGCCCTGAAGTCTATACACAATCTTGCTTTTGAACCTGTGTGTATTTAAGTTCTTCAGCTGACATCATTTCAGTCTGGGAATCTGACATACGGCCACCAAACCAGGATTAATTGAGCACTTCTGTGCAGTACAAAACATTCTTTATATATTGACAAATATTTCTAAAAAATGGATTGGTATTTTTGCTGTTAATTGTTTCATTACTGACCTTTACCTCTGTAGACATATGCAGTTTTCGTTTTTTTGGGAGAGACTTTCAAAATATTTTTTTTTTAAGTGTCCAATGCTCAGTGCTAGCAGTGACATTTTTACAGTCTATTCAGAAGCATATATTTCACTCTTTTGTATCTCATTTCTTTCTATTTATTTAAAACAACTTAGCATGGAAAATCTTGCAGATTTAAGTGACAGTGATGATGTACAATATGCATAAAATGAGCCTGTCCCTACCCATGGTGTGTATTGCTAGGGACTCCATTGCAATATTTACAGTTAAACTAAACTTTTTCAAATGAAGCAAAATTGCATTTGTTTTGCAGATTTGCTCATCATTAAATGTGAAACATTTCACATTTGTCTTTTTGAGTAATTGGCTTTTTAAAATGATAAGGTGCTCTGAACACTTGTTATGTGGATAGGTCTGACGTTGTATCCCAGAAATCCATATGCCATACAGACAGAACAGAAGAAAGATATTCACAAGCATGTCACAGATTGGACTGAAGCAAGCCAAAAACCAAAGTGCCATGGCATTAACAATAGCACCAGATTTACTGTCACGATTGCAATCTGTGCTGTATCATAGACAGAAGGAGAACTTTTGATAGGTAACACCTCAGTGTTTTTTAAATCTTTTTGGCAAATTATCATTTTCATTATATTTTTGCCTGCCATATAATATTATTATAATGGTATTAAGTCACTCAGACACGCACACACATGCACACGCACAAAGTTTATTAGCCCTCAACAAAAGGGCTGATTTACCTCCTGGGCTAACTGTTCCTCAACAAAAAGGAAGGTATTTTATTAAAAAATAACACATGTTTTAGGGCGAATCATCCACAAAACGAACAGGGGTTTTTCCAATAGACATTAAGTTAATGAAAGCTTAGTTAACAAAGTCTTAGTTAATAAAATCTTATCTTATAGTTAATAAAGGTGCAGAGAAAAACCATGTGTACCAAGCAACGCTCGACAGCCCAGAAGTTTCCAAAGTTTGAAGGCGGTAAAGAAGCAGGATTAGGAGGAAATATTTTTTCCTGGGGTTCAATCCCAACTGACTGCATTTTCCCACTGCAAGCATGTAGATGTTTCTTTTTGACCATAAAATCGTACATTTTCTTCTCGTGTAAAAAAAAGCTGCATAAAGCAGATTTGGCAATACCATAATTCATGTTGAGCTCTGGTAAGTGCTGAAAAAGATTTACAAACTCACAGCTTGACACTGAGCCCACATGTTGGGTAGAGTAGAGAAAAAGCTCTAGAAATACTACATAGAGCTTCCTGGCAACTAACAGAGAAACATCAGTCAATTGTTTTTCTGAATTGAAAGCCACCTTGGGACCTTGTTGAAAATAACGTCTCTGCCTATCTTTTCTGCAGTTTAAATTACCTGGCTGGGGGAGTTGTCCTGGGGCCATTCACAATAGGCTGTTTAGTGGAAGAAAAACACTGAAATTCTCACTTTATATGAATTATAGATTTGAAACAGTTCACGTAGGAAATGAGAATTGCAAGAACACAGGCGAACCTACCTAAACACGAGTCTGGGTGTTGCAACCTCCTTTGCACTGGAAAATACTCTTTTTTATACTTTCTGATCATCCTTTTCTGCGAGCCTTGATCGCAGATATCGCCCTTGTCTGAAACCATTGGAACTACTTGTGTGAGAAACGGTTGCTTGCATAATTTAACTCGCTGCGTTGCACTTAAAACTACATTGGCAGCGCAGTTGGGGCTTGATATTCTCTGAAACGTCTCAAAGTTTACAGTGGTGCTGCTGCTGTGTTTTGCATTCGCTCCCACAAAATACCGTGTTGCCACAAAATGTTGTGGGAGCTTCATTTAAATACCATGAGCTGTGCACGCTTGCCTGGAGCCTGGGGAAAATCAGAAATTACTTTAAATTTTGGTTGAAAGAAGCAGTGGTAAATTTTTAGCAACTTTCTTTTTTTCTCTCCCAGTTTCCAAAGGTTTGACTGGTTTAGGCTCACTCCAACTTGAGTGGAGCATCTACACGTATCTCCAGTCTCCATTCGTGCTGATGGAGAGGTCACTGAAGATAAATCAATATTAGCAGCAGCTCAGTTCCCACTTTCCTGGGCTTTTCTTACAACTCAAGAACTGCAGAGTGGTTTGCGTAGGCAGCAAAAAAATATGAAGGGGTTAAAAATACGACAGGTGAATCCTTTTTATCTTGTCGTGAGTGACAGCACAGTGGTTTTACCTTCTCCCCCTGAGGTGTGAAGGGATGTGCAGGTATTTGATATTTGCTCCCAGACTTGGGACTTTTGCTATTTTTCTCACTTTGGGAAGCACCAAGTGAGATATTCCTTGGATAAACCTAATTGCAACTTTCCCTACCTGCTTACAGAGCTTTATTATCTCTTGGATCTTCACTACCAGAGTCAATAATTTGTTTGAACAAGTTTTCCATCTAATCATTAACACACTTAAAGCCTATAATGAGCTCTGTATCCATGCAAATGCATCTTTTTAAAGTGCTTGTGTAGATTTAAGGGCATTGTTTCCTTGTAAAATGGAAATCAGAGCTGTTCCTTACACGAATGCCGCAGTCCTTAATAAGGGACGGATCAGCAGCAACTTTTTAAGTTTATTTAATTTTTACAGTACTCTTCTCTTTACGCTGTATTTGGGATATTTTTAAAGAGAAATAACATTTTAAAACCTGTATCAAATCAAATGTCTCATGTTTTCCTCAAGCGCTCTTATCTTACAGTAGTCAGTGAATGAACGGTTTCAATTCAGAAATGAAAGGCATTTATAAACAGATTTTTTTCAACTTTATCAGCTGCTGCTCAACTACCATTGTATTGATATAATGATACTTCAAGATAAATAAAGAAATTCATGACTTTAACAATTTAAATAACGAGAAAGGCAATCAGATTAAAATGGGGACCATTCACGCCCTGCATGACAGCTCAGAGGACTCTAGCAGAAGAGTAACCAGCTCAGTGAAAAATCAGAAACTGTGATTGCTATTTAACACTGCAGCTTTTCACAGTAGCTCAGCACAAAGTTATTTAGCACAGGTGTTTCTGTAAGTCTGATACATTGGGAAAATTCACAAGGTTCTCCGGCTCTCTTGCTCCGTGTCGGCTGTGAAGTTGGTCCTGTGATGCAGCAAACGGGTTTCTTGCAGGAAATAGAGCATGGAGGCAAATGAGCAAGTTCAAACATAGGATCTGATCTAGATTCATTTGCTTGGTTGCTAATTTTTGTAACGCATGACAGTAGTGAGGTGAATGACCTGTCATCGAGCAAAAGCAGCGAGAACCGGGAATGAGTTATCGTTCGGAGTTAAGCGTGAAACTGAGATCCTGTTCCCTCCGTCGATAAAAGTAGCTTTCCAAATAACATGGATATCAGTGCTCGTTCTTTGTTAAGCAAGGGGTTTGATAAATATTCACCTATTTTAGTATTTCTCACTACTTTGTTTAGCTATGGTGTGTTTCTGTGCTTTCAGCCTGTGGGTTTGCATTTCAATAAGAGATGAAATGGTATCATTGAATTTCTCAACACCTAAAAGCTCTCAGCAATTTTTTTCTTCTTTTATTTCTCAAGTTCTGGCAGTATCTAATTTATGGCTTAATTCTTTGTAAGGTCATTCTCTAAGCGAGTGACTTCTAGTTAATCTCAGACATTATGAGCTTGGCTGTGATAGAGAATCAGTTCATCTGTTCTCAGAAAGAAAAGAGTGAGTTGTGGGGATTGTTGGCAATAAGAGTTTAGCTGAAAGCTAGGTACAATTTCTTACCAAGTTATTATTTTTCCTTCATTATTTTCAAGGTAATCTGGCTGTGTTTTTACTAATATAGCCAAAGTTAAAAAAAAAATCATATTTCTTTCCTCTTACTGTGCTCTCCAAGTAGGTATATACGGTTACTAGTGTGGGTTTGCTCCTAATAATGAAGGAACCAATAGGTGGTGGGGCTTTCTGTAATTATTTTTTTGATTTTTCCCCCCTCTAATTCCTTGATGAGGTATTGTCTTCTCTCAGTTGGGCTGGAAGGTGCAGCTTTCTTTTGCTGTTAGGCTTACAAATGACAGCTAACTTTGTTGCTTGTGGTTCTGCTGTTAATTTACATGCAGCTCTTACTGACTGTCACTAACATATCTTTTGTTCCCTGAAATATTCACTCTGTGAATAAATATAACTTTTCTGCTATTTTTCGCTCGGGCTGATTTGCTCATTTCACTCTTGCTACTGGAAACAGCTCAAGCACTCAGATTCTGCACGTTGCCTATTGCTTAATGAAGTACCTTGCTGAATCAGGGCTACCGTGTTCCAGCAGATGAAAGGGAAGCACATAAGAAGCTCTACTGCCAGGTTCTGCTTTGAATGTTTTTCTTTTAATCAATTTTTAGACTTATTAGCATAGCGGATCACGGTTTTTGCGAAACAAATAAAAGCTTCTAGTCTGATTCTTGAAAGCGTTGGGAAATGTTAATGTAATTGGTTCTGTTTATAGTTCAAACTCACTTACATGTCTCTGCTCATAGACACGAGTAATAGAGTCAGCTCTTCCAGCTCTGGTTTAATGAGTTAGTACCCCAAATCTCTGGGAAGTAACTCATGGGTTTCCTTTGTCAGAACCAAGGATCTGATAACATTCTTAATTATCTTAGTGGCAGCAGAACAGTGCAAGGGTTAGGTCATGGACTGTAAAACAGTGTAACATAACACTTGTAAAAACTCAGGTCTGAAATTCCAGTTTCCTTAGGACTTTCTCTTTTGCCTCACTGTTTAATGTCTGCATTACCGGTTGGACGTTGCTTTTGACTTGTCATGTGCTGCTGAGTTTGGGGAGAGTGATAACGCACCCAGAATTTCTGACAACGTGGTGAGGAGGGCAAGGAATGTGTGGGTCAGGGGCCTTTGGGGAGATGCCCTGGTTATGGCCCTTTTGGGTCTGCAGTTTGGGTTGCTGGATAACCACAAGTCTCTTGGCACATCGTCCACAGGGCTCGAATAAATGTGCAAAGGTGACACCTTTGGACAAGGAGGCCATAACGTGTTTTAAACCACTCCATTTCCTTGCCATGTGTATTGTACATTTGTTAATGAAAAGACAAGGAGCAAAAATAATGGTGTTGAAGGGATTCAGATAAATATGGCCTTATGATTACGGCATGGGGGAGTTGAACCCCAAATACCCAGCCGTTCCTGGCCTTGACAATTTTGTGTATTTTTAGCTTCCCTTATATTTAGATTCCAAAGTTCCTGAATGAGCTGTCACCCCAAACCTGCATTCTCCTATGCTGCATCATCCCAAAGCTTGCAATAGAAAGGAATATCAGGCTTTCAGACACAGCATATTTAGAAAAGAGAGAGAGAGTCTGCCAAATTCCCCAAATCCACTTCCCAATTCCCCTCACGAATAGCAGGAAATTACTTGTTATCAGTGGGTAATTCAACCACAAACGTTATTGATTACCCAACCTCAATCTTTACAGTCTTGATGGCCAAATATTTTGCAATCATTCTCTCTATTTAAAACTAGAAGATGTGGTTTTTATTTCGGAAAAATGGAGTTTTTCAGATTTTCTGCATGCCACATCACATTGTGGTGTGCCCCTCCAGATTGTCCAGTGTGATAGCCAGAAGCTTGACTGACAGATGTCAAAGTGTAAATCATGTTCTAATACATGAGAAAAGCCCACATGATTAAAAAAATTCTGATACTTGCAAAAAACTGTAGGTATTTTTAAAATAATTTATTTGCTTTTGATATTTGGTGTTTGGTATAGCCCAGTGCACGCCAGAAACTCTAAGACCTAGAGAAGAGGTACGTGTTTCTCATATTTTTTTTCCCTAATTTCACTGTATTTCTTAAAATTACAGAACTGATCCAAGTAGGTTCTCTTGCTTGTGAACTACACAGTCAAATGTTTCTGTGGTTTTTTACCCAATGACCTCTGGCTGACCAAAATCAGTTAGTGTAAGAAATTCCCTGAGTTCTGAGCTATATTCCCCCTTTCCTAGAAAAACTCCCCTTAGACACCCATTGTGAAGAGATATTTAATATTTTGGTTATGTGATATTTTTAAATAACATTTTGAGTAACCTGCTGTCATTACTACAGTGCCACGTAGAGCAGCTGATAAATTTAAAGGCCAGTGCAGTTCAGTTCCAGAATGTCTAAACAAAAATCAAGGATCCTCCAATGCTTTAAAACTGTTTTGAGACTATCATAACAATTTCAAGATGTAAAAAGATACATTCTTTTTTTCAGAATACAAGAATCTCTAATTTCAAAGGTTAGATGATATTATTCCTTGAATTAAACTGTCTCCATACTATCTGTATTGTGATGCTGCTTATTACTTAATATAATGCCATTTCCAGATGAAATAAATACCAAAACTGTGTCAGAAAGGTTCATAGTCTACTGGCCTTTTGGGAACTGCATGGATACCCCACTCCTGGAAGTGTTCAAGGCCAGGTTGGATGGAGCTCTGAGCAGCCTGGTCTAGTGGAAGTTGTCCCTGTTCATAGCAGAGGGGTTGGAACGGGATGATTTTAAGCTCCCTTCAAACCCAGACTGTTCTAGGATTTTGTGTTTTGAAATATCCGTATTTTTCTGTACTCAGTTAAGAGCTGTATTACCCACAAAAGCTTTCTAACTAGGTTGTGACTCCTCAAAAACTAGAATTTAGTTAGGTTACAAAATTCATCCATCTTTGTCCTAAATCCCATCAGCATCATTTTTATTAAAGCACTAAATAACTTTTTAAAACAGAAATCTTTCCAGTCGTTGTAGTTGGAATTGTTTGTTTTCTGGAATGGATGCAATAGCCTTATTCAAAACATTTCTCATCCTGCTTAGCTTTTCCTAATATTTACGTACAAATAAAGATGGAAAGCGGCAAACCCAAGATGTTCTGCATTGTTTGCTCCCTGCATGCAAGGGGAGATAATAACCAGTATATTTTCCTGCCTGCACCACTCAGGAACTTGACACAGCTGGCAGAGTCTATGCACAGATCATGGACCAACTTTGATGTTGTACATTGTTATTAAACAATAGCTGGCATGGCCGTGTCGCAGCAGGATATTGCACTTACCCTTCAGCGGACCTGTTTTTGCAGAAAGGGACCTCCTGCCTCTTTGCCCCAGGCCACAAACCCCTCTACTGTAGAGACAGTGTTTTGGATCTCGAGCAGTAGGAGGAATCTTGTGTTGCTGTATTGGCTTTTGGCAAGTTAGTAAAATTACATATGCAGCTATTTTGGAAAATGACCGCATGTTCTACACGCTCAGTACACAGAGAGGTTCTGAGTCACCAGGAAAGGAAAAAAAAAGAGGGGAAAGAAACTATCAGAATGAAAAGAAAATGGTAAATAAACAATGAAAATCCCATTCAGTAGTGCTGTTTCATCTCTAAGAGATGCTTTGTTCAACAGCAGGTAGCAATCCCCACAAGAAACATCTGCTATCAGAGGATTTGCAGGTACACTTTTGTTCACTGCTCACTGAATTCGTGTTGGTATTATAATTCAGCAGGTTTCTGCTTTTCACACAAACCAGGATTAGCATTGACTTGGGCTGGAGGGCATTCAAGCTGTTGTTCTTCTTTTAGCTATATTTCTCTGTAAACATCTAATTGTTTCAAAAAAGTGATGTACAGTATGCAAAAACCTGAATTCAATGCAAATAAGCCTGTGCAGCTCTAAACTTAACAGGTGTTCTCATTAGTGTAAGTAGACAAGGAACGATTCTTGAAAGTTTTATAAACACTTATAATTGCGGCCAAATACGTTACTATAAGTATAAAGACACTTATAGCAACATCTCTTTTTCCTTATTGTGCAGTCTCAGCATTTATTAATAGGAGATATGTGCCAGTAAATGAAATACTAAGAGCCAGTACTGCCTTATTCCTGCAAATAATGTAGCTGTGAAATGCTCTGCTACTGATGAATAAATTTTTTGGCTAAAATAAGAGTCAACAAAATGAAATCTTTACACCCAGCACATATATATTTTAAATATATATCTTTGCCTGCGCTGAAAGCAGAGCATTCATTCTCCCTTTGATATTTTTGTTTGTTACCAGGACTTATCACATTGAGTCTCACTCACATACATCATAAAGTGTTATAACATGCATAAAAAATTGGACAGGAGGACCATTCATCACTAGGTATTGTCCAGCTGGTAAAGCGAAGAAAGACAGGACTTCTCTGAGAAACCATTGCCAATATCTCTGTGTGTGGCTGTGTAATATATGGCTTCAGATTGCAAAGGCAATAACAGTAAAATATTACCCCAAGGAGAAAAGTAGCTTGCAGTAGGTATTCATGCACTGCCTTCAGTCTTCATCCGTGGACAAAATGTGCAATTGTCTATTCCCTGACTTCCCACTATGCACAGACACGACTGAATTGTGTCTTAATTATTATTTCCTGCTTTTACAAGTTTTGGGGGTACTTCTTTCTCGCTTCCCCAGTCCGGTGACTCCCATCTCTCCTGACTTTGGCTTAAAGGCTGCCAGACTTCCATGCCTCCTGCTCCACGGCCAGGGCAGTGCATTCGTGGGGCTGGAGCAGAGGGCAGCACGGGCAGGGGGGACACGGCAGGCTGCACACAAGTGGCTGACATCCAGGAGGGTCATCTGCTTCCTGTCTTACATTTTCCCTTTTGCTCTTTATCTTCTGAAGGAAACTCCTGTTTTTTCAGAGGTTGATCCCAGTATTCCAACTGTCTTTTACAGGGCATAATACCACTGTGGCAGATCGGCAAGAAATACTCCCCAGGACATTCCCTGGATGTTTAGCAGAGAGTATTTGCTCTTTCTTACCTTCCCCTTTGCTCAAACAGTGTGTTCTTTCTTCTCACACTCCTCCAAGGCAGCAAAATTCCAGATCTGGACTGGTGGGTGGAAAAAGGAGAATGACAAGTTGTTGCTTGAAATCAGTGACAGCATCCCAGTACCCCTGGACCTTTCTTTCCCTCCAGAGAAGCTCTTGGACCCCCAGCCTGTGCTCCACTTCCAATCCAAGAAGGAGTTTTGGTCTCTCAGGGCTTAATCAGCCTAAATTGTGACCTCCTCTTGGTTCAATATTTTCCTTACAAGTGATAAAAATCAGTTCTGAGTCTGAGATTCGTCACTGCCAGGAAGGAAAGGAAAATTTTGTCTTATAATGCAGAGAGAAGATTCTCACCTAGTTAGTATTAATGCAATTTTTCAAGAGAAACTGATATATACTATGAGTTTATGGCACAGCAGAAGGGAAACTTTAGGCTCAACGATTTTTCCTTCTTCTTAACAGTCCCAGAGTTCGTTATTTTATTACTAAATTATGTTGAAGGAATCAGTCCCAGAAATTTACCATGAAAGAAAGTTATTTCATCTCCACTGGTACAATATAGTTTTATTTTAAAATGTATTGTTTCTTTTAAGTTTCACCCCCAATTCTGAGACAGTTCAATCCATTTTTGGAGCCATTGATGTGTATGATGCCAGCAACCGTTTATTTTCACTAAGAAGCAACTTATTGTATATAAGGAAGTTACATTGATATGATGACCCAGCAAAGGTTCCCAGAGAGTGGATGTGCAAATCAGTCACACCAAAAGGCAACACAACTGAGGACATATCCTATAAACATCTGGCAGTATTCAGTCTTACAAATTCTAATATTGCAGAAGTTGTGAAAACACAGGATCTGTTTGTTGCCTCTTTGCAATCCTTGGTTTTCACAGTCATTTTTACAGAGTCAGAAAAAAACCAGGGTAATTAAAACATAAGGTTCAACATCTTTAGATATGTAGAACATTTTCTGTTGCCTAAAACAAATATTCCCAAAGAAAGTATAAAACATTTTTCTGACTTGCAAAGTTTTTGCAGTCTATCATTTAAATTACTTAAATAAAGGGAGCTTTACTGCTCCCAAAAGCTGAGAATATAACACCCGCCATGCATATTAGCTTGATCTTTTTGACAGACCAGAAAAGTGTTTGTGTGTGCCAATTAAAACAAAAATGGATCCCTAGTGGCTTGTTCCTCACACAACTTCTGAAGACTGCTATCATTGTATGCCGGGGTAACCCTGGATAAGGCGGCTCTCCAAAGTAAACAAACTTTTCAAAACTTTCGTGACAGATGGGGGTTACAAATGCATTTTAATAAGAGAGTTGCCAAAGCAACTTTTTTGCAATCAGCATATATTTACTTAACATCTAGCAACATTGGGAACACAAGGCAGATACTTTCTCACCAAATTTTTTAACAAATATCATTTTTTTTGAAAGATTGGTTGAAGACCTTTTCTCTCAAGCTGATATTTCCCCATCACTTCAATGTTAACTTTGCTCGACATCCAAAGGACTGCGAGATGGGTGAAGCCAGACTGTAATATGAGACAGACAATCTGCTTGATAATGAAATTTCTTTGGTAGTCATAAACATCTTAGAGTCCTTTAAGTAATTTAACTATCAGCATAACCATGACTACCTC
This sequence comes from Falcunculus frontatus, assembly GCA_013398115.1. Taxonomy (NCBI): domain Eukaryota; kingdom Metazoa; phylum Chordata; class Aves; order Passeriformes; genus Falcunculus; species Falcunculus frontatus. The sequence goes on from VZRV01001893.1 coordinate 3,841,110, forward strand.
TGTTTGATAGGCTGGATCATGGAATGGATACGTGATGCTGTACGAATACAACGCAGCTCAACACTGAGCCTTTTGTTTTCCTTTGTTTCCATTTTTTAATATTAGACTCAGCTCACTATGGTACAGCACAGAGAGATATTTTATTTATCCTCTCGGCTGCTCACTCATTCAGCGTAAACATGGCCAAGAGACTGAATTATCTGTGAGAAAGAATTTAGGATCAACTTCCAGAAATGAAGTTAGACTTTTGACGTGTTTTTAAAAACTTGCATAGCTCTGTCCCAGTTTAATTCAAATCCAGCTAATTAAACCACTAAGGAGCATAGTGTCTCCCAACTTTAATTAATTCTACTTCTACCGGGGGTGTGGACACAGGAGTATCTACGGTTTATGTATTTATTCTCAAGTTATATTATATTCTAATGATTTTTAAATGAATATTTAGAGACAGAAAATTCCTAATATTCTTTCTTTTTCTTTTCTTTTAATTTTTTTTTTATTTCTTCTTGATTTTTTTCACAACTTCCCTGGCCCAGCCCTGGTGGCTGCCATGTAGATAGCAAATGGAGTGTCCTGTGTTGCATGGATAGATCTCATCCTGAAAAATCTCTTGGGAAAATAGAAAGAAAAATCCAGATTTCTCTTCATTGTGGGGAATCAGGTTGACTAACACGATCAGAAAAAACCCCATCACTTTGTGAGAGAACAAGGTGAGATGAAGGGAGCAGTGGGAAGAGGGAAGAGTGTTAACTTTGGAGCTAGAAATGCTCCAGCGACTCACATTTCCTTTTTTTCCTACACATATCAAGGGCAGCAATCCCAATGCACAGTGCAACAAGAGGAACACATTTTATTGAATTTCTGCACGCAGAGGTATCTGTCAATCCAAGTTTAAATCACTTAGTGTTCACCACAAGCTGTGTGAGTCCCAGGTGGCATAAAAATTTCGGTTTTCTGCACTGAATCTTGCACTGGATTAGCAACTGCTGAAGTTTCCACGGTCCAAAAGCATCCAATAATCCAACAGTGAACCTTTGGAGTCACTTACATGAAACTTCACCTCCACAGTCTAGCAATTTTTCTGAATGTCCCAGTTTCAGGGGGAGTTAAACAATGGCTTGCTTCAGTATTTGGCTGAATTAAGAACTGTGACGTGGTTTTTTGGTGTCCATACATGAGCTGTACATGAGCCATACACTTCCCAGGCTGCTCACTCTGCTCCCTTTTCCTTGTTGCTCGGTACACCCCAAATTTTTTTGCTGCATTTCTCCTTCCCAGCAGAATTCTTCACTTCCTGTATTAAGGTTTGTTGTTGGCATTGTCTGAAAATAGTTAATCACTGCAAATAATAGTTCTGGTCACCAGAGATGCATAAGTACACTTTGAAGTGGGTGAATCAATAAGACGGGTTTGGACTTTTGTTTTGCTGTGTGAATTTATCACCCTTTCCCATATCTCCATAGAGTGTCTATCAGTAGGATTGCTGAAATTGCCTCCATCCCTGTTCTCCAGCTAAAAGAAATGCAAGAACATCTGTAGAAGTGCGTATTGGTAAAGAGATAGAGGGATACCAGGAAGGAGATGTTTTTTTCACAGCAGTGCAGTAGTCCCCAGACCAAACTTTGCAGAAAAACTTTGGATAGAAGACCACTGCTCTTTTACCTCCTGTTTTCCATTGGCGTGTACAAACTGTGAAAGAAAAGTGTCTGAGACATGTTCTGAAGGGTGATCTGTAAGGATTTGGAAGTCCTGGCACAGCAGTGTGTCCCAGAGCACAACTTAGCACATGAAAAACACATAACTCGTAGAATTTTTTAAAACTGATGACCCTGGATAGCCTCCAAGGAATATTTATATATTATAAAATGGTAATGGCATTAATTAGACACAGTGTCCTGCATTTTGTATAGCTAAAAGGGTACATTGCTGTTTAATAACATAGGATCTTATTGAACACCACCTTGGTGCATCATTATGGTGACATGCAAAAGAAGCTCAACCCTCCATTTGCAGCTTTATAAGGTGACAAGAGAGACCCTTAGTAAGCCACAAATAGAATATCAGGAAGTGTTTCACACCTGCCTCCCTCCCCACTTCCCACACTGTGTTGGCAGCCCGGCAGTGCATTGAATTTAGCACACATTTACCTGTGGCGAGCCGATATTTTCTGAGGATCAATGCTTAACAGCAGGACTGTGCTACAGCTCGCTGCAAAACTGCCATGTGAGTGGATTCAGCCTTTGAAGTCATTTTTTTCCGTGGTGCTGTAGCAAGAAAGAGGGAATCCAGGCACCCTGGCTCTCCCCGACCTGAAGGGCATGGCAAACCAGAGGGTTAATGCCAGTTGTCAATGCTCGTGGGTGTTTATTGCTGACAGCAGCAGCAGCATTCTGCCTGGTAAGGTAGTGCTAATTCCAGACTGTAGCCTTTGCAAAAATGATGGCACGGAGAGAGGGATTTCGGGAGGTATTTAAATAAGTGAAGTACCTGGCACAATGGAGTCTGGCAGCTCTGGATAGAGCACTTCATTTTCATTTTTTTCCCCCAGATTTGTCTTTCATTTGTTTCCCCGGCCCCTCTGTTTATTTCAGCAGTGCCTGACACAGGGACGGTGTGTTAACAGGCCTTAATATTGAACAATTTCTGCTTGTTGTTAGTTATACATCATTTAGGGCTGTGATCATAAATTGTTCAATCACAAGGTTTAGTCAAAACCAGCATTCTTTACTGATGTCTTTTCCCAAGGGTGTTGAAAATTTGATTGTTCAAAGTGCAAATATGGTTTAGCAATCCTTTCCAAGAGCCATTTATCAGAAATCCTAAGGAGGTAATATATAAAAGTGGGATAGAAAACCTGCACATTAAATGGGATTTACCAGCCAAAGCCTTTGGAACTGCTTGCCTGTGAATGACTGGAATGGAGCAGAACAAAGTCAATTACTGACTGTAATTAAGGAGTGGATGCATTTAAACTGTAGAGAGCAGTAGCAGTCTTCTTGAAACTGTCTTGTTACTCTGAAGATTAGTCTGAGGAAAGAAAGAAAAGGACTTGAACTATATCTTACAGAAACTATATTTTAAATGAATTCTCTTCCCTCCATTCTATGATCTGTTTTTACAGATTTGCTCATAAAACACTGATAATATATGATTATCAAAATAACACATTCAAGACAAAGAAACTTTCAACATGTATTTTGCTTTGGTCTTGTTAGCAATGGAGTATCTCTTTTGCATATCATACAGTGCAAATATTTATGCAGTGCTGAATACTTGTATTTTAATAAAGGCTGAATTTACTGAACGGAAGGCTGAACTATGTTGTGTCCTTTTTAAGCCTTCAAAATACAGTAAATCTAATTACATATGTTGCTCTTACTTTGAAAATGTTATTCCATTTTATAATTTTAATAATGATTTGTTTATACTGGGAGAGAGGCATTAGATTGAATTGTTGCCTGTGTTTAGTCTAATTCATATCTGCATGTATACATTAATAAATTGTGGTATCATATCATGAATTTTGAACCCAAACCTTGCCGTGTGAGCCGGGCACAGAACTGGAGGTCAGCTCTTTCTGTTGCTCACCTTAAGCTGAATTTTGGCTTTCTATTTCCTTTTGGTGAAGGGAAGGGTGGGTGTGTGAGTGGTGATTAACATTATGGCCATGGACTAATGAGGGAATTGAGATTTCCCCAATAAATAACTCTCCCTCGTGCTCAGGGAGCAGTGGGGTGGTGGAGTTGGCTCCCGATGGGTGCAGAGGGGATGGGATGAACATCTGCAGCCGGGCAGCCCCGAGCCCACACCAGGGGACCATTCCCACAATCTCCACAGCACTCTCACAGGATGTCTCCTCTGGAGCTGCACTGACGGGATTTTCCTTAATGCTGATGACTTTGGAAGCCTTCTTTACAGGCATTTCCTCAATAAAGGGAGGGTTATAGGACAATTAATGCGACATTAAGCTGGGGGTTTTTTTGCTTTTTTTTTTTTTCCTGCTAGTATTTCAGTTTTAAGGAAGATGCTGGGAGTACCCAGGCTGTTGAGGATCTGCTCTTTCTCTTTTACTTCAGTAAAAACTCTTGATATCGAGGAGATGCAGTGATACAGTAGCACTTCATGTCAATGTATTTACACAAATAAGCTGTGCCGGGTCGTAGCTGCTTTGCTTTGCTTTTTCTCAAAGGTTGGTCAGAAGTAAATCCCTACTGTCCACTGTGCTCAGTCATTCCCCCAAAAATACCTGAAAATGTTTTGGTGCTGAATAATCCCATGTTCCAGTGAACACCCCGAGATGCAGACTAAACCTGCATCCCCAATACACTGGCACCCAAGTGTTCCATTTCCACGTCTGGATGCCACCGAATTTTGCACAGGCATCTTTTAACAACAGAAAAATAAGAGAAAAGCTTTGGTTCCACAGCTGGCAGGAGCTGAGCTGGTTTGGAGCATGGGCAGAAGGAGCGCCTGCCCTTTCCAAAATGTGCTGGTGGTGTAGCCCTTGGTTCATTTGTCTGCTAACACAGAAGGCTGCTGTGCCCAGATGATGCTCCATGGCCACGTGCACCAGGAATCTGTAGAATAATCTTGGGACAAAGCACTGCACAGCTCTGGGCCTCAGTTTTGCCATCTGTGAAATGGTTGCTTCAACCTGTTGTGTGAAATACCTGGAGATTTCCTCTGGTGAAATATGTATATAGAGAGAGAGATGTATGTAAAATAAAAAAATTATGTATCATTATTATCCCAGTGGTTTACAGTAGTTCAGACCAACAGCATATACATACATATTTCCACCAAATATTAGGTTAGGCAGTGAAACAGCATTATCAGGGGATTGAATATTCTTTTGATAAATATTCCCAGTGAGTGGGTCAAAAATGTAAATCGACTTTATTCAGACAAACTGGGGATTTTTTTTTTCATGATAAATGGGCTCCTAATTACTCTGCTGCAGCCATCTTTGATGGTAATTTCTTTTTTTAATGTGAAAGAGTGACATTATTAATTTTACCAAAATGTTTGGAAGTGGGCTGTGGAATCATAGGTAAATAATGAATGTGCAAATTCAAGAATGGAGGTACCAGACACACAAAAAATACTACTAAAATAGAACTGCAAACTGCAAATGACAGGAAATAATTCTTATGTTGCATTCACTTCTTTTCAGGGTGCTTTGATTTCACTTGAACTGTGCCTTGTTACACAGAGTTTCCTGGCTTTTCTTAACTTTTGTCACATTCCCGTTATTTCTGCACTATTTGTGTTCGGTGGTTGCATTGCTGAGACAATATCTCGTTTGTTGTGACATATTCAAAACTGTTTTCAGACAGAGGTTCAGAACTCCTCAGTAACTCGGCACTCCAGCAGATAATCCTCGGTGAAAAGGAAAAGCATTTGGGGGCATGGGAGGGAAAACAGAGGGAAATCATCTGCCTGGTGTGTGCTTTACTCACCTATGTGTGCCCATGCCCTCCCCAGATCACGACAGTGTCAGGAAATGAGTTCCTCCTCCAGTCGGATATCGACTTTCTCATATTGGATTGGTTCCACGCTATCAAAAATGCAATTGACAGATTGGTATGTATTTGTTTTGGCTGTTACCTTTATTAATTAAGATGTAGCAATTCCAACTTCATTTGCTCAGGCATCTCTACAGGTTTTAGGCAGTCAGCAGCTAGCTAGACATTCCTTTCTCTGAAGGATATAAAAATATGTATGCAAATCTACTAAAAAATGTCAGATAAACAAGGTTGCTGCACAAAAATGTCATTTGATTCTTGCCTTGAAACGGAACGCTACATTTATTTCTCTGAAATAACAAGGACGCTGGCTTGCTGAGGGTTGTAAAAGCACACAAGCACTTAATAACTAATGAATTTTTGCATTTTCTGTTTATGCAGCCTACAGTATATAATCTTCAATAGAACTATTAATACATTTGAGCCTTTTATGAATTTTTGTATTACTTATTCACAAGAATAACACTAGCAAATAATATTCCTTTGTAACTGATTGCTGGTATTCTCCCAGGAAGGCTGGGGGTTTTCTACTAGAAGTAAGCAGGGTTGCGTTTTATTAAAACAGTTTTTAATTACCAAACCAGCTTCAGCTGTAGCTTTTTCTTTCTTTTTTGCCACTCTCAGTGCAAATTCCAAATGTCTTCCTCCTATCCCTGCCTGATCCAAGAATATTTTCTTTTTTTTTTTTTGAGGGCACTGACTTTCCTTGTTCACTGCAGAATCTGGTGAGAGAAAAAGATCCCCATTTCTTGCATTTTTCAGAGGTTTCAGTGCAGTGGAATCTGCAGCCTCTTTGAAAGGGTTAATTTGAACACAGCTACTGTTTCCTTAAAGAGCTACAAACATTCTATTACCCTGAGGCTATAATCAGCCAAGGAAAGTTTGATCTGATGATGTATGTCTTCATATTGTGCATTTCATTGGGTGTGTGAGGATATTGATATCCAACTAAAGATTTTGGGGTGGAGTTTTCCATGGAGACTCAGAAAAAAAAAATTTTTGGCATATTATTCAGCTAAACATCTAATAGTCCTGGTTATATGTATATATTTATATTTTTTTAGTGCAGCCAAAGTGATATTGTGGCATCAGCAGCCCTGAGCATGCAGAGAGCCACAGCAGCAGCAGCTGGTGGGGCACAACTGGCCCGTGGTTGGCTGGTCCTGGCCAAGGTCCGAGTGCACAGGACAGGATGTCACCACGCACCACTCCTGGCCACCCCATCCCCGTCAGCTATTTCAGTTCTGAAACTCTGAACGAGTGTGAAAAGCCTGGCAGCTTTCCAGGCTGTTGGGATGGCTGAATCTCACCTGACCAAATGCCACGGGAAGAGACTTGGCTTCAGCCGAAACAGCATCTCCTTTTTTTCGTTCACTTTTTTTTTTTTGCTTCTTCTCCCTCCTCATTTTCATTTTGTCTGCCAGTGAATTAGAATAAGAGAAAAGCCCCCCGACTACTTCTTAAGCTTAAACCAGCAGAATTCAACCCCAAAATTGCAATGATGTTTGAAGTAATTGTGTTTGCAAGAATATTTACTGTAACTATCTAAACCAGAAAGGCAATTTAAACACCCTTCCTCCTTGCCAGCATTTGAAAGTAGCCTGCAATGTGGAAATAATTTTGGTCCCTAAAGCCTAAAGAAGCAGGCCTTTTGTTTTCCTCACTTAAATGGGAATTTATCTCAGAAATTAAGATCAGTCTGTCAGGGCCATAAAAGCTTTGCCATATGACAAATTTTGCATTACACTTTCCTTAAATTATATACTCCCTGCACACTTGCTCTGTGTGTGTCTGTTAGCTTCTGTACTGGCATTCTGGAATCTCTTGCTTCATTCTTACAAATAATAATTTTATTAGAAGCATACACATATGTATATACATATATATATATTCTTTTCCCAGCCAAAAGAACAGAGAATTACATCGAGAAATTTGGAGTTCAAACTCAGAAGATCCTCCAGCATCGAATTACTGAATAACTTAGACACTGAATCCAAAGAGCCAAAGCCTGAACACAGAAAATCTTTAAGTAAGGCTTTTTTCTTTCCTCATTTTTCTTTTTTTTTTTTCTTTCCTTTTTAAATAACTATGCCATTACAGAGAAAGATAATTTTTATTACGTACAGAATGTAAGGAAGATCAGTGAGAATTTTAAAGCTGAATATGTTCTGCACTGATATACATAACTTGCATTTAAGTAAAGACAGTTACTAGCTCCACACTTTTAAAGGGTGACACTCTCTCCTAAGCAAAATAAATTTGTTTAGGAGCAAAGACATTTATTTAAGCCATTTATTTTTAAAAATAAGCAACATGAACCCTATGTTAATGGTCTGTTGCAGTTGCTTTGTTTCCATTTTAGTAAAATACCTCAAATTGCCAGAGTCATTTTGTCTGTTGTGTATTTATACACTGAATTGCTGAAAGAATTGACATATCCTCTGCAGCCAACAATCAGTGATGTATCTATAATTTTATAGAAGATAAATTCCAGGGTTCGGCGTTGATTTTTGTCAGTGTGATTAGAAAAGAAAGTGATCTAAAACTAGCAGGGGTGTGCTTTACTCCACTGAAAAGACTTTCCTTTTCCAGCTGAGATGCTCGTGAGATCGTGGGCAGCAGCCGCAGGAGCTGGTGCTGACCCTGAATCCCTCACTCAACATTTTTTTTTAACTTCACCCTCTCCCCTGAATTTTTGTTTTCCTTTGTTTGGCTGGAAATTCACATCCTGATCCCGATGTCAGCGCCCTGACAGCCCCAGACTGGCAGCCTGGTTCGAGATACCTTCAGGTACCAGAGGGCTGTGCAGGAATTTGCCTGCACACATTTCAGTGCAGGATCAAAGCCTGAGATGTTAAGAAAAAGGCTGCATTAAAAAGACCCAACATAGCTATTTTTAATGATAATTATCCACGCAATCATAAATATATGCACACATGCATGCGCTTACACACAAATAGAGACTCATTAAATAGTCTCTTTTTGCAGACCACAGGATTTTTGGTTTTGTTTTCTTATTATCTTGGAGATTTGTTTCTTTATTTTTTTCTTAAGGGTTTTGTGGTTTTGGTTTTTTTTTTTTCTTTGTGTTATAAAATATAAAGTAGCCTGAACGTTGTTTGTGAAAAATTGTCCCAATATCTTTGCACCGGGTGTTACGTTGCATTTCTCAGAGGAAGAAAAATAAGACTGAGAACACAGTGAGTTCTGAGGGTCTGATTCTGCTCTTATTGTAGTTAATAGCAAAATGCCCATAAACTGTCTAAGCGCTCAGGGAATTTTTATTTATTTATTTAGACTTCTCACATATCTTTAAATGATAATTTGTCAGACAAAACAGAAAAAGTGACTATGAGCAGTGACAGAGACTTAGTCTATGTTTCTTTTCAAACCTTAGAGAATCTTGAATAACCTCCGTTTTGTTAAAGGCTATTTAAACTATTAAAAAAATGTGAAAATATCTGCTGTGAAATCTCACTGAATCGAAGCTTGCATTTAAATACCGTAGATTGGATTGCTTCTAAAATATGTATTCAGAACTTTTTTTTTTTGGCCCCTTGAGATCAAGCAATTATGTGGAATTAGAAAAATCATATTATTCACTTACTTATTAGTAGTCTAAGCACAAACTGTATTGTCAGTTTTCTGCCTTTGGCTTTCTGTGCCCTTAATGTTCACACAAGTATCGTAGCCAGAATTATCGGCAGCTAGAGCCAAAATTGCTTTAAAAAGGCATGAGAACTGGTAATGACACATTGTTAGCAGTTAACAGGTGGTCGTTTCATTGTCCAGTTTGACTGCAGAGCACAAAGATATGTGCAATATCTTCAAGTGTGTTTATAAAGTTCTTGTAAAGTTTAACGATTTTATAATTTTATAGTGCTTTTACGTTATTGACTATTGCCAGTGCCAAATCCAAACAAAGGAGATTTTTTAATGATGCCTTAGAACTCCTCCAGTTTAACACAGAAGATGAGCAACTGATATTTTAGCAGCCCACCCCATCCCATCCCGATAACCTTTAATGAAATATTCAGACAGCTCAGATTCATTTATATTTACCTTGTATACATTTTAGGGGTTGCAAAAAATATCCAGTTTTAGACTTGGTACTGATGCATCATTGGTTTGGTTTTTTTTTTTTTAGCAGTACAAGTATATAAAGGACAGGTATATTCTAACCAAAGCATTTCAGTAATTTACTCTTTAATTTAAAACTGGGGAGACTGCCCCTAGAGACTAAGTGGCAGGAGTATGGTTTTTATGTCTAATCCTAATTGCTTCTGCTTGCACTACAAGGACAAATGGTAATTCTCTGTTATGCTTTTTGAGCTGTAGACACTGATTTCATTGAAAATTGGGCTGAAACTGCCAGGCTCAATTTCCAAAGTTCAGAGAGTGGCCGTTCTCTTGGTCACGCAGCTTTTCAGTGGCTTCTCATCCAGTTTGGTTTCAACTCGTGTTCTAATTGAAGTTTTCTTTAGCTAAGAAGAAACCAAGAATGGCCTTGGGGAGTGTTACCAAAATATGTAAAACCGTGATCTTGTTCTCAAATACACGGAAAGAGACGACTTTTTATTTTATGATGTCAGCTATTTCACTGATTTAATTTCTGCAGCTGATGCTGGTCAGAAAGAACAGGTTTTTCACCCCAGCAGCCTCCCCCATCAGAAGAAGGATGCACTTCATTCAAGAAAATTGCCTTGCAGCACTACTTCTTTTAATGCAAAGAAGTGTTGTTCTAAACAGATAATTTTAAAAATTAGTGTCAGACTTCATAATTTCCAAGTAATTTAGTTATCATTCAGACCATAGGGGGTTTTTGGGTTTTTTCTCCTAAGGTGGCCAAAACTCCCTTCTAATTAGTACCAGTTATAATTGGGTCCAGTGGTAGGTGGTCCGCCACGTTAATTTTATATCCCATGAAACCAGGCACCTGGGTTCCTCTGAAAATAGAGATGCTGTTGTGGTGATTAGGAAGTAGGGAAAGAATCTGGGATGTAGGGAAAGGGTCTGTGCATCACAAGGTTCCCAGGAATCCTTCTTCTCTCCAAAACCCAAGGGGCCTTACTGTGTGTGGACCACAGGAGCTGTCAGGACAGTTGTGTTTTGGGCAGTGAAACCAAGTGGATGGTCTCAGCTAAGCTCAGCCTTTCTTTTCCTGCCCGTGCACCCATCTTGTAGTTTGGGTCATCTGGGCCATTTGGGGCCATCATCTGGGAATTCAGTCACTCAGGAGTGACCTCTTGTGGAAGAGCCCATGCTGGAGTCGCTATTGATTGTCAGAGGGGATCAATTCCCCTTCTACTCCCCCTCTCCTGGATGGAAACAAACAGCTCCGCAGTAGGAAGAGTGCCCTTTGGCTACCGTATCAATCTGAGGGCTGCTCTTGTCAAAATGCACAATCACAAGCTTGATAATGCAATCCATTCCCAAAGCACTATATTTCCAACCTGTTCTCCATCATTTCCTTATGGCGTCACATTTACTCAGTTCATCACATTCTTATTAATATTTTAGGTTTCCTTGAAAGTGATGGAATTCTATTTTTATTACAAAAGCAACAAGAATAAATACTAATTGTTGTCAGTTATTTCCTTATGTAGTGGGAACAGTAATCTGTTCCTCAGCTTTAGGTTGCCAAAGCAAAATAATGAAATATTTTAGACATTTAAAAAAATCTGTGATATTAGATAAATGCAATTTGATCTCCTTGTTTGCCACATAAAAGCTGGAACTGCCTGAATTGATAAGATTGAATTGCATTATTTTTATTGTTTCTACTCGCATATTTTTTCCTTATCTTCAAGAACACTTTACTTACAACTCGATGGTTAGTCATGCAGCCTGGAAAATCTCCTCCATGTTTGAATTCTAGCTGGAGGTGCCACAACTCCGGCATTAAGAATTTAAAAAATATATGTTCACGAAAAGGAACATCTTGGTGAGTTGTGGCAGCATTACTGCTATTCACGGTCATTTCAGTGTCTCAATAAGAGCAGCTGGGGACCCCAGGCGTCATTGTGCCAGACACAAAGTGACACCAAAGTAAGACAATTCCACCTCTCAGCCCGAATAAGGACGAGTTGCAACAGGTGGAAAAAAGCGGACAAAGGCAGGGGGTGGAAGGAAAAGTTGACAGCAAAGCCGACATGTCATGCATATTAAACAGCAGGCTTGGGATTCCTTTCCGCTCTCCGTAAGGATCAGGGTCTTAGACCCGACACCCTGGCCACCAGCCAACTCAAATAATGATGTTTTCCTTACCTAAATTCCTCTTGGACTTTCAACAGGGAGCGATGCGTCTTTTAGTCCCAAAGGGTGATGCTTTGCCCTTGGGATGCCACAGCCTTTGCACACTTCCCTAGGGAATGGCCTTGTGGCAGTGTCTGGGAATATGCCTCCAAGCATCTTTTAAGTCAAGAAAAAAAAAATAACCTCTGGATCATAATTTCGATTTCCCTTCGGAGGTATTTGCTACAAAGTCATCTGGACATAGAAATTTGCTTTAGTTTCTTAAAAGACAGCTAAAGTCGGGAGCTTATAGTCCTTAGGATTGAACTGTGGACTGTGTGCTTTAAAATTGCCCAAAATTGCTTTTCTTCTTTCATTCACTTTTCTTCAGAAGGCTGAATTTTGAAACTTGAGCATGGCATGTATTTATCCCTAAGTAATTACTAAAGCATCCAGAATCCTCTCTGAACGGAGTTTGTTAGATAACTAAGACTGTACCATGAGTGTGAGGGGGAAAAAACAGCAGCAGAAACCCATTTTGGTAATTTAATTGACATGGTGGAAGAAATGGAGAATTTGGTGGAGCTTGAAACCTTCCTGGCTCCACGAGCTACTTGGTCCTTCCCTGGCTAAAGCTTCTTCCAAGGACTTGCGTGAGGGTTTAAAATTTATCCCTGCACAGGACTGGGAATTTCTGTGGCAAAGACCTGACTGAAGCTTTTTTTTCTCTGTGGAGGGAAAGGATGGGCATCAGGGCACAAACACATGAATTTGCATGGTTTTGGCTGTGCAATGACAGAAAAAAAAAAAAAGCCAGAAACTTATTTGTTGAAAACATCATTTTAGATGTCCTAGAAAAAGGCACTGTAATTGCAAGCAGTGCTGAGAGGAGGTTTTTGGAGTTTTCTGTCTTCCTCTCTAACACATGAAGGGGATGGAAGGTTGGGAGACCATATCTTGGGATGTAGAGAGATGTTTTACTGGCCCAAAAAAACCTATAGAGGGCTGGATTCTGTGGTGGCTTATTCAGTCCGTCACCCACACAGGGTCACCTCTTTGAAAAGGGGGATAATTAACAGGCTGCCCAGGGCACTGGTGGAGTCACCATCCCTGGAAGTGGTCAAAAAAGGAGTGGATATGGCCCTTGAGGACAAGGTTTGGTGGTGAACATGATGGTGGTGCTGGCTTGGCAGTTGGGCTCGATGATCTTAGAGGTCTTTTCCAACTTTCATGATTCTAATTAGAGCCACAGAAGTGGGAAATCACTCAATTTCTTTGTTAGCTCTGATGAGGTCTGAATTCTTTCCTCTTCCCGGCCCATTTATTCCAGTTAGATGTGAAGTTCAAAGCCAAATGATGCTATTTAGGGACTATTATTATATTACAATGTTAGCATTATGTATAGGTCAGTTTTATTACTTTTAATAAAGCCAAGAAACATAAAGCAGTAATGTATATTAGTGCAGCATTACCAATGGCAACAATTAAAACAGAAAGCAAAATGAGAACTAGCTGCAAATATGCAGTTTCCTACTACAATGTTAATTTTGTCACTCTGCATCTTGTGTGTTTGTGGCATTTATTTTTATTGCATCAACAGGAATGCAGTCAGCTTCAGGGACTGAAAAAAAAAGCAGGAAAAGAAAATGCAACATGCTGGGTTTGGAGAGTGGAATCACTCATCTGGACTACAGGGACTAAACTCATTTTTTTACATATTTGTACTCTCGTGTTTCTCTGCCACATTAAGTATAGGTATGCTCTCTTCTTAAAGCTTAAGAAAATACTGATTCAGCAACAAAGAAGTAATAATATTGGCATTTGGGAAACAAAACATGCCAAATTGAGAAACAAATTGTGTCACTTCTACTGATAGTAGAAGATTATGTTGCACTCAAAATCGCAACTGGCTGTAACTAGTCCTAAAAAAAATTACATTTTCTCCTGAATTTGAATATCCTGTTTCCATCAATTATAATATAATGTTTCCTCAATTCTTTGTTTTATTTCTACTTCGCTCTCCAAAATCCTTCCAGAGTTTACTATTTGGGTTGAAAAAGCATATTTTTAAATTGGGCATATCCAACTTCCATATAAACATTTGGCAGGGAAACCCTTGCATGTTCACTTAATTCATTTTTATTGAACCAAGTCCAGATTTTTAGCCAGGAAAAAGTTAGATATTAATCATATCTGAGCAGGATCATTAAATTTTCCTTTACCTACTAGAACAGCAGGGTCATTATAGAACCATGAGAAGTTAGCTCACTTATTAATCTTTACAATTACATAAAAGTGATCATTTTTATAGTACTTAAGAGTAGCTCTAACCCATTATGTGAAGAGTATGTGGGAATATTACAGTATAATATAATGTATTATTATAGATGTGACCTGTGACTCATTGGTCTGCTCACTGACACACAACTCCCTGGAAAAGTTATCTGTTTGAGCTTGGATAATCTTTAATTGTTTCACACTCCTCGTGCTCATTTACTGGGCATACTAGTAAATAGGGAGCTAGTCACTGAGTTATTAATTACCTCATTATTACTCAATTATCACCATTGCATACTTCATTTTTATGGGGAATTATATCATAAAAGAAGGTATTTTATGCTGCCCACCACAGTTAAGTATGAATGACAGCGATAGCTAATGTAGGATTGAGTTAGTTAAAGAAAATCAATCAGAAATCCTCACTATAGATTACTATCCAGTTTCTTCTGCCTTTTCCAGCTAACACTTCTCATCCTTGACTTTGAAACCCAACAGTTTAAACTCGGTTCTTGTTTCAGTGGACTAATCCCCTTTCATAAATCATGTTCAAGTGCTGAAATAATTTGCACATCGTTTAAAGAGTATTTGCTTTGAAACATTCACCTCAAGCCCTTTTGTATATCCTTTCTCTCTAAAGATTTGTAGTATTTGTTTTGTTCTCTGAGGTATAAAAGACCTGGGTAAACTTTATTCCTGTTGTTTCAAGATTAGTGAAATAAAATGCATGTTTATTCAACTGGGACTGAAAGGAGCTTTAGTAAAGACGATCATACATACGACCCAGGGGAATGTTATAATACAAAATGTCTGTCTTAAAATCTCTTTAGGTTTGTTCAAAACACTATTGAAGGACTCAAGTTTAAAGAAAGAAAAGGAAAAGGTTACAAATCCATATTTCTTCTTTGTTCCAAAGAAGAGAGAGACATCACCTATTTTCCTTAACAAAATAAATTCCTACATGTACACTCTAGATGGATTTGATATGGAGGCAAGTAGAGACTGGATACCATGATTGCTTTAAGTCTTTTCCTGCTGAACCATGGATACTGATGCAGTCCTTAAGAAAACTGTATTTTGGAAAAATGTGCTTGTTTCAAACACTCACTTGCTTCAGAAAGAGCAATCACAAATCATGAGATTTTAGGCATTATTGAAGCCAAGCAGTTGGGCTTTTTTCCATGGACTAAAAGTGAAGTAGACTCCTGTAATGAGGAATCTCTGCTCTGAGTCTGCCACTTCCAAGCCTAACTACTCCACGTGCCTCGCACTTCTTTGGTCCAGTCTCTTAGTTCCATAACAAGTAGATCTTTTTCTACGTTAAGTAGCAAAACTAAGGCTCGATGTAGATTGTACAAAATGCCACAATTTTTGTAGTTTAAAGCAGCACGCAATGCAGACAGCTACCTCTGCTCGACCTTCCATCACCATGTGTCAGTAGATCTCAGTTTTTGCAAGTCCATACTTTGCCTCCACACGGGAGGAATAGAAGCTGACAACAGATAACACCTAAATAGATGGAGGCGTTCTCGCTGCAACAGGGAATATTTTAGACTACAGTCTTTGGAGAGAGGTCAGAACTAGAGCAACTGAGCAGGACTTGCTGAACTTTCTTATTCAGGAAGAGCCAGTCCAGTTTTCCATCACTCAAGTGAGCATAATTTTGAACCTTTCATGGTGTTTATTGAAATAAGTATCCCTACTGGAAGATTGTAGCCAGAAAAAATGATTCTTACATTGTACTGTGTCCTGAGGTTTCACTATTATTTCTTACTAATCTAGATGCAATCCTCATGGTATTTTGGGAGGAATGTGACGGAAATAAGGAGGTTTTTAGGTTAGAAAAGTCTAAATTAAACTCAGTTAGAGAGACTGTACGTCAGACTCTAGACAGGAATACCTACTTTCCAGACTCACCTTTTTCCCTGTGGTGAAATCACTTATATATTTGGACCTTCTAGCTAGCAGGATCTATTTAATTTAAATTGTGACAGCTAAGCTCAAATATTTAAGCACCAGCTTAATGGTACTCTCTCCTGGACAGGGCATATTAATGGAATTAAAAAGGAATGTGTTTCGTAGGATCTCCTCTTTGCTCCACCAGCTGCCTGCTGATGAGCCGGGTAAACAGATCCTGCCTCTGAAAGCCAAAGGGTGGAACATCACCGAAGGGTTAAATGCTGTATTGTTTCTCAATTAAGTAAAAGGTTCCAACTAGCTGGCTTTAAATATTGATGCTGAAGAGAGAGCTATGACATACGAGCAGCTCCCCTCACCACCGAGGATATTTGGCTCCATTTAATTAATTCCATTGGCCATTGTCTTAAGTGCGCCCAGGATTCACCCAAGAGGAATTCACTTGCGTTACTGTTATTGAAAAGTGTAACACAGCATTATCTGCCTCAGACAGACTTTTTGCAGCATTGAATCAATTCCCCAGTTCTTGAAAACAACTACCTCATTTGATTCCTTTCATAATTAATGAAATTCGGTAGTAATGCTTTTGCCCCTCAGCTCAGGCTGGAAAAATGTTCCAAAACTTCAGTTTTCAAGCTGAAAGCACTCTAATTTTCAGCCTAAATGGACTTGTGGTACAATTGTGTTCTTGTGGCAGCATTTAGCCTGCTCTTCATTTTCAGCAGTTGTTTTCTGCCTCAGGTGTACCACCCCCTACTTGGGTTGGTAACTAGGCCAGCCAGGATTGTGTTGTCTTTCCTATGATAGGGTGCTGCTTTTCTTTTTTTCTGATCATCTCAAATAACTCCTTTCTGAATCTCTTTCCCTTTCAGTCAGTGCTTCTCGCACTGCTATGAAAGGTTAGGTCTTCCCACAGACTTGGAAAGCAGAACTCAGTCTCCCATATGGAAATGGCTCACCTGATACAGGGTAGGGGTTGTATTTATCCCTTTCATTGCCACTTTTTCAGACATAAAATGTAAACAACCAGGACACGAAGATTCTGCTGTCCTTTAATCTCTTGCATCCAATGTATTCATTGTGAAAACCAAAGAGCAAACCTGCCTTAAGCTTTTTCACAGCATACAAAATATGTTCTTACATGTGATAGCAGTTTTTGTAATTAATTTTTAAGGTGTTCAATTTAAACAAAGAAGTAACATTCTTATTAAACTGAACAACTCTTTTCAAACAGCACATTTTAAGTAAATGAAATGAAAACATTTAAAAATACCCCAGTGCTAAGACATTTCGAAAAAAGCCCTTCAGAGACAAAAAAGGATTATCACAGAACTATCCTGAAATTTATGAAAACATTTTGTACAGAACACAGAAATAATTTTAAAAGCATACAGGTATGAAGCCCTACTAGAGAAAGCTTTAGAGTTAATATATTTTGAAATCACATAGTGATAGTACATTTCATAGTCACTTTTGCTGAAGAAGGTTATTCTTCAGTCCAACGACCCAGAGCCCAAGGGAAGGTGGCCAGATGTGGGCAGGGCAGAGCAGGAGGGCAGCCAGATGCACGTTGGATCATTTGTCATTTAGCAGGTTTTGGGGTACAAACTTATAAATTAGGGCGAGACAGCCTTTATCTTGGTGGGCATCTATAATAAAAGACTTCATTCAAGGTGCAGAAACTCATGGCTTGATCCACATCACTCCATGCTCACTCTTTCTAGGACAGACTGGTTGTGATCTATTCAGAAAAGGCCTTTTATTCTATTTTTCTCAGGAGTCAACTTGCTCCTGAGCAACACACAGGTTTTCTCTTGAGAAGTGATACAGGAAGAACGAGAAAGGTGACTAAAATTTAAGCAGTGTAGGTGATGATCTCTGATGTTTGACTGTCTTCTATCCAAGCCATGGATACATTCACTAAAACCAAACTCTTTGTTTCATTTTTATGGTTTTCTAGAAGTTCAGAAGTTCTTGCAAAAATAATCTTTATTTGTTTGTGTGAAAACACATGTAAAAATCTCTTTCCTTTCTCTGTAAAATTAAAGATGATTATTTTGTGTTACAGGTTTATATTTGTGTTAGGTGTTATAATGTTCCTACCTTCCTTTCTTCTTTTGAAAGTATTTCAGTTGATGTGTTTGAATGAAAATCAAAAGATAGCATTACAAATTCATGAATAAATAATGAAAACACTGTAATACCTGGATTGTTATACAGTGTTATCTGAAGATCACTCACTATGATGGATCAAGAATAGAACTGATATTAAGGCACAATTACAAGCAGTGGAATACTTGATTTATTGTTGTAACTTTGCTCTTAATACAAGCTACAGAGCAATTTCTGAACTGAAATTTGAAGTCTGGCTTAAAATATCTTTTGTTTTGGCATCTGATAGTTTGAATTTGGGGTTCAATTATGAGAAAAGCAAATTTTTTCTGTTAATTTCCCAGGTAGCTGGAGGGATAGAGGCAGAAGAAAAGGTGAGGGAGAGGCTTAAGAAGAGATGATTGAAATATGGTGATGTGGAGAAAGGGAAAGAAATTAAAGGATACTGAAATACCATAGATTGCTGCATCATTTGTATGAATTTGGTTTCTTTTTGGGTACTGTAGCAGATATCGCCTGCTGAGTGAGAAACAGTGCGAGGCAAGGTAGAACAGTGGTCTCATATTTTCTAATAGAGTTTTTAAAAAATTGTTTGTATTTAGTGAAAGTGAGAATGGAGACGATCCATTTGATGTATATTTTCTGTTATCAATAACCCACAAGGAGAATGTTGTTTGAAAGCAAAGTTTTTATCTGGTGAGTTGTAACCCAGAAAACTAAGCAGAATTCACCTTTTCCAAACATTTTTTTATTTGGAATTCATTTGTAGCTGTCCCTGCTCAAGTTACAGGTCATTCACAGTAATAAAGCTTTCTAATTCTGTGACAGAATATTCATAATGTCTTTAAAATACTCAGCTGGATAATGGTCCCCAGTATCTGGACAGAAAGACTTCAAAAGGCAGAGTCCTCTGATCTCCAGTTTCCTTATTCTCTCTAAGCTTGGAAGGTTTCAGCTATCAAGTTTTATTGGTTGATAGTCTAATTGCATTTGTATTATCTTTCCCCTTAATATTATTTTCTTTTCTCTGTGTTGGATTTCATCCAAATATTACTGCAACCATGAAGCAGTTTTCTGAAATGTTTTGCTTTTGCTTTGATGCTTAACTGCTTTACACGTGAGTGCTGCAATAAGGTGCAGGTTTCTGATAATAGTTTTCATTCTGTGAGGAAAAGTTTCCATAATCTCCCGTACTTTGCTTATATTTGATAGAGTCCTTCAGTTTGAGGCTTTTCATGGACAAGATAAGGTTTGGTTAAACATCTGAACTTTTGAATGTTTATCTGAACTAGATTCGACCCCTAAATTTGTCCATCATTAGTTATTTTGCTTTTCTTTTTCGAGACTAAATTATGCTATTAAATATGTTCTAAAGTAGGTTAAGCCCCTGTGCAGTTTGTCATCTGGAACATTATTTTTAAAGCTGAAACAGTCTTCTATTGGCTGTTTTTAACATTTTGTCTGAATTTTGACCATGGCTGGTCATACAGAGAGTCAGTGCACCCATGAAAACCCCACATGTAGCTGGTTGGACGTGTCTCAGAGTTGTTGTGATGACTGGCCTGATTTTACTTCAGGAAAATATCCTGATAATTAGTAATTATTTGCCTGCTCAAGCAGCTTGTTCCAGTGCAGCTGTTCTGGAGACTAGATAAAGTACGAAATGTCACCACATGCCCTGCAGGATCTCTGGAGTTGTCCCCCTCTGAGCCCTTATACAAGCAGACTTGGGGTCCCAGCCACAAAATACATGGCCAAATAAACCAGCAGCTCCTATCTGGACTTTCCTTTTCCTCCTGTAATTCCCCTGTCTCAGTCTAATCAGAGGATGACCCACAGCATGTCTCACAAGGCACCTTCTCCACCCACAGCCTCCCTAGGGTAGCCTCACACAAAAAGCTGTAGCCTGCTTTTGGTCCATTTTGTGGGTTTGTTTATTTCATGGAGATCCTAAATCACCTTTAGGGAAGCCTTTCCAGTGTCCTCACATGGACACTACCCTAGCAAAGAGCTCTAACTGCTCAAAAGTCTGAAAATCAGTTGTGTTTTAGCAATTGGAAATAATTTCTATAGAAAAATAAAATTTAGATGAGGGCATGAGGGTGACTGTGTAAGGTTTATATTTATGAGAACGTAGATGTTGGAGATTCTTACCAGAATTTTCGCTTGAGGTAAGAAGTAAAAAGAATTCTGAAATCTGAAGACGTGCTCCTTTTAAAAATGAGCTCATGAGTGATCTTTTGTTGTTATTCTTACTCTAATGATATAATTGAGGTAGGGATAATTTGATAAGGTATAGTCAACATATAAACAGAGTACAGCAAATGGATTTCAGATCTCTGGCTAGATATTTTTTGATTACTTTAAAGATAATGGGTGCGCCTTTCTCCTTTGTAAACTACCCACATCTATATTCGATGGAAAGTACTAAACTTGCTGTTTAAAAGAGAAAAATGTGCTGGAACTTGCGGTTTGAAACAGCAAATATAGAGCTGAATGTCACTACTGTTTCTCATTGGAAATAAACAGTTTTAACATGTTGGTTTCATAACTTAGGCACTATGAATTAATTCTGTCCTTTATTGTATAAGAAACACTAGAAGTTCATTATGGGTCAAAAAATACAGGGTTATGAGTGTAATTGGAGACTAAGTGCAACAGGAATATAATTAAAGGTTAAAATAATTTACTTTTAAAATTTAGAAGAATGAAACATAATTGATAAAAGTTCCAAAAAAAAGGAAATTCATTGGTAGGATATTCTTTCTGGAAGAGTCCCAAAAGACTGGATCTGAATAAGAGGCTCAACACGGTATCCAAGCACATGTCTAAATTTCAATATGTGAAACCTTTGTATAATTCTTACCAAGGCTGATATAAAATAAGACTCCCTTGTTCTCTACAGATAATTAATTTGCTTCCAAAAACATAAGGCAGAATTATATGTAGGTTTTTAAGGTAAAAATTCCAGATGGCTACTAGCACCAAGCCCCCTAGAAGAGTTTTCTTTTGGTATAAATCTGTTCAGTGTTCCTGGTAGAAAAAGCAACAATACCATTTTCTTGTTCTTTTGCCTGAGCAATTTAGTGTAAGTGATGACTATTCATAATATTTGCAAAAGGTTGAAAAGGTTTTTTTTCAGGTTAACTCAGGAGGCAAGTTTAAAGACTTGAAAGTTATTTGCATATATTTCACAACAGAAGAAAGCAAACAGAACGCCATATCCTAAAAGCCCCGAATGCATTATTTATTGTAAATTACTTGTTCAACTTGATCGGGAAATAGTCTACAGTATCTTGTTCTGTCTTCCTCAACCTCCAGTTGCATGAGATTTCCTTTTTATTTTTTGAGGTCTTCTTAAATAATATTTTATACTATATATGTCAACTTCAAAAATCATTACCTCAAATATTGCAGTTCTTTTGCTCAGTAATCGTCATGTTTTATGAGTGGGATAAGACTGTATGGCTGCAAATACTGATTCACCCAGTTAGGTAAGGGCAAGGACCACTCTTCAATTCCTATGTGTTTGACCATCCACGGAGTATTCTCCTGGGGATATTTTTGCAGAGAGGTTGTGTCAAGAGTCGTAATCCCTGACACAAGCTCGGGGAGACCAGTTTCCCCTTCCCAAGTACACTGTGCTCTCTCTTCCTAGAGTCTAAATAGTCAGACTTTGTGTGTTGTAGCAGATTTCATCCAAGTCCCACATGTTTTACATTAGATGAACATAAACTGGTCATACTGTATGAATAAAATGAATTCATTGATTTCTGGCATTGTGGTTTTTATATTCGAGTTAAGTTTGTATAACAGTGTTTCTAATATTGTGACAATACCAAAAAAAATTGTGGAAAGAAAGGCTTGGCAAGTCCTGGGTGATCCAGTCCAGTCCCTCCTGTCACAAGGTACCGTGTTCTGTGTCCTCATACATAAATTTATTAAGCTGCATCTTAAATTCTTTTAGTTTTATTTGCCACCACGACTTCTTTAAAAGGGTGGTTTAGAACTTCATATTATGGCCAGTTTATACTCATCTATTCTCATGCCAACATTGTTCTTCTGTTAAAACAGCTCTTCTCCCTCCCTGCTGTCCTCTTCTCCTCTCCTGCTCCTTTTCCCACCCCCACCAGCAAATTCATAGAGAACAATCACAGCTCTTCCCAGCTATTTTCTAGCTGGCCAAACATGCCCCATCTCCTTCCAAAATCTCAGCAGCCTCTTTCTCCTGGTGCTTCTCACTGCTGCTGCCTGCACCTTGTATGCCAGGAATTTCCACCTCACGTATGAGTGTCCAAGGTTATACACTCATGAGATAGAGTTATTTTTTATTAATTAAAATTAAATATTTTGGACCTGTTGGTCAGGTACTGGAACAGGCTGCCCAGGGTAGTGGTTGAGTCACCACCCCTGGAAATGTTCAAAAGAGGTGTAGATGTGGCACTGGAGGATGTGGGGTAGTGGTGGGCTTGGAAATGCTGGGGAATGGTTGGACTTGATGGTCTTAAAGGTTTTTTCCAAACTTAATGACTCTATGATTCTATAATTCCAATCCTTCTCTAACCATGCTTTGGGTAGTACTAGTTCTAATCTTGTTACTTCATTTTCCAGTCTCAAAGTCACCAAGTTTTTGCCTGATATCCTGAATTCTTGTCTCAATTGATGATGCTTCCAGGCTTGAGTCAACAAGTAATTTTTTGAATGCTTCTGCTTTTCCTGTTGAAGTCTTTAATAAAAACACAAAGACGAGTTCCAAGAATATTTCAGGACATCCACTGGTAACTTCCCTGAAGTACAGTAGCTCTTCTTTCAACAAAGCTCATTTTAATACCTTATTTAGTCACTTCACAGTTATTGTTTTAGTTCTCTACATCTTCCCTAGTTTAACTAATCATTTCCTGCTTGGCATCATATCAGATGCACAACTGAAATCCAGACAGATTTGGCCAATTTCATTTTCATTTTCTAAAAAACCTTATTTATTTTATTAAGGAAAGGTACCTGGTATGCTTTTTGTTTATAAATCCAACATATACTCAGAAATATTGCTTACATTTCTAAGCATTTATGGTACAAATACCACTAAGAAAAGCTGCGTGAGGAGTGACATTTTTATTTCAGAATGTAAATGTGTAGTGATGTTTAACACACTATTAATTTATTTCCATTTATTATTAGAGAGGGACAAATTTTTTTTAAATTTTATATGCATAAGAGCATGATGCAAAATATGAATTATACAGTCATTTTATTGAATCTTTACTGCTAATGCACGCAAATTTCACAAAGTGTAATGACACTACTGAGCACTTAAGTTGTTAGGCTGTCATATTACAGAAAAATTATTTGTGCTATATAATCACTGTTTTCTTTTTCCTATTGTTTATTTCTGTGCTTACTTCATAAACATCTGTAAATGTAGATATACTTGCTGTGGCAAATATCTATTATTGCACCATAAACCTGAATGACTTCAGGTCCTTTGGTGCCAAATCAAACAAAATCTTCTGAGCCCCTCCTGGAAGGTGATACCCATTCTGATGCTTCACGTTTTGGGTCTATGCTCTGTAGTTATAAAATATGTAATTTTGAAGCTTATAAGAATAAGGATTGAAGGCAATGCCCAATTCCTGCATTTTTTTCCCCTCAATCATTTTTCCAGTGCCTTTAAGCTGACTGTGTACCTGTCTCTCATTCTACTCTTTTGACAAAAAAAAAAAACAAACAAACCTAATAATTATAGTGTGTATAATTCTGAGACATGCTCAGGGATTTCACTAAGGGATCAAACAGGATGACTGGCAGAAATCCTTAACTCAAGAAAGAAGGTGAGGTGAATTCTTTATCCTTAGTGAGCATGGTTTTTTTTTTTGCTCCATCTAAGAGCATCACAAAGAAAAGGAAGGAAGAAGGACCTGGTTTTGTCACTCTCAAAATTCTGGTGCTGGTTGAAAACCTGCCTATTTTTACAGGCAATGATGCATTCTGCTCTCTCCTTAAAGACCAACAGTAGTTTCACATCTGCTGCAGACCAAAATAATTCGAAGAAATGTTGAATTCTGGATTCCAGTGGTATCCAATAAAACTTAAAACCATGTGTCAATATATATTAAATTACAGTGTCTTTTAGAGTGTAGGCAGAATCACACACCTCTGCACATTAAGATATATTTCTTCAGAAATATAAGACACTCAGCAATTAAGCACTCCCATTACTTGAAATTAATTAATTAACTAATTAATTCCTTCCAATTAATATTTTCGCACATATGTGATAGCACTGCTGTTAGACTGGCACTTTCTTTCTCCAAAGTCATGGAGACCTACTCCTGTCTCCCTCTTTTGATATCTCAGCTTTGTTTCAGGCCTGCAAGGTGCTGCTGAGGACTCTGGTTATGGGTCTGTAAAGCACTTTAGAAAATCGTTACCTTAAGACATCAGAGATGAGTGTTAAGCACATGGATCTTTTCATGTGTTTCAGGAAAGCTGCAGCTAGGATTTTGGTCAGTGTATTCTGTATTTTGACTGGTCAAGCCTGTCATTTTTTATTTAAACTCAGTTTATGGGTGTTGTCATTATACTACAACTCTTCTCTTTCTAAGAACTTCATGAAATTTTAAAGTCTTTGAAGAGTATTAAAAAAATATGCATGGTCCAGACGTATTTTTTTTCCTGGAGATCAAGGTTAATGGAAGAGAAGGTAGGAATGTAAAGACATTTGAATCTCTTAAAGCCTTATCCATTCCCACTGCTGCTGTTCATTCTGCTCTTTCCATCCAAATGAATTACATACAATAATTTGGGGTGTTATAATAAACAGATAGGCATCGTAATAATGTATTTCAGTTAGGAAGAAGTACTTGAAAGAAATTGGTTTTGCAATACACATGATGTGAGACAATCAATAGTGCTTTAGTCTGACAAGCACTGTCAATATCCATTGTCACAGTTCAGAAAGTCATTAATGGATAGTTCTTCAAAAACCAATGCTTTCAACACGTTGGAAGTGTTCAGATACACTATACCTGGCAAGAATTAATCATAGGTAAACCCCTGAGATTATGTACAAATGCAGAGTAAATTAAGAGTGAAATAAAAGTCATTGGAAGGAATTTGAGATCATGTTATAGGGAGTCACAAAATCTTGCCAACAAAATATGGAGTTTAGGACATATTAAAAAATTTTACACTCTGAATCATTCAGGCTTTGCTCAGAACATCACACCCAGGAAAAACATTCTGCTAGAAATATGTTCTCAGGTGCATGATTAAATTCACAGGAGGTAACCTCATAAACATTTTTATCCAGGCCCTGAAGAGGTCAGAGCCTTGCCTACCTCTGTGAGTGGTGGCCATGCCAAAACCCTGGAGAAAGGCTTTTATAGCTTCACCCTTCAATTTGTTAGCCATTACTTAATCCTGATTAAACTATAGTCAATTTATTCTCATTACATCACGGATACAATTTAGGGCACTGAATGTTAAAAAGTGATTCTTCATCTGTACATCTCAAAACTTTCTTTGATGGTACTGTTTCTGTAAAACTGTATCACTAGGAGGTATTGCTTTAATTCTTGTCTTCCATGCTTCTGTTATTTATATGCTATTACAAAGGCTAGGTTTGAAGAAGGATTCAGAGTATTTATATAAGCCAAAAAAAGACAGGTCAGTCTTTGATCAGTGCTTTTTCTCTTTTTTTCCAGAGCATTTAACCTATATTTAGCCTATACTTATCGCCCCTAATTAAGCAGATGTTATTACTGTGCTATCCAACGATAAGGGCCAAAGACGAGTTCTTTCTTTTAGTCCTAAAAATGCATTTATACTCTTTTATTTTTGTACTCAATCTGAATGGCACTCCCTTATTTTGATTGGCTGTTTTGATTTCTTGTATCTTGAGAATTATTAATCGCCATTATTTCATTTATTCTTATATAGCTTTCCAACCTGTGGCACAGATAGAGACCTAAAAAATTGTCAAAAGTAATAAGAATACTTTTCTAGATCAGAGTGTTTACTTTATTACCAGCCAAACAGGAAAGTCAGACAATATTCAGGTTACATTTCTTCTGAGAAAATGTCCTTGCACACACTTGCACTAGCAGAAGAAATGTGTTATTATTTTATACTTAAGTCCTTAAGAGTCTTATTTTTACTTCTGTATGGAACTGTCTTCCACTTTTTTATGTTGTTTGACATTTGCCAGCTCTTTTTCATGGGGGATACTTCTGCCCAAATCCAGAACCTGAAATTTAAAAAAGGAAGGTGTTACAAAAAAGATTTATTGTGCTTTTTGAGTTTTATGACTACTGTTTTTTCTTTTTTTTTTTTTAATGTTTGGTCTTCTTTGTGTTTCCAACTATAATAGCAAAGTCATTTCAATGGGGGGATATCGCGAGAAGAATTGTTTGGCAAGAGAAGGTCTATTTCTAAGTGAGATCCCAACACAATATTTCTGGCTAAGATTAGTTTTGGAACATACTATCTAAACCCTTAAATTTCTGTGAGGCTTGGAGTTTTTTTCTGGTGACTCACATGTATCTAATAGAATAAAATGAGAAATTCATCAACATTAGCCTTGCTGTTGTTTTGAACTGTGTGCTATACAGCAAAACGTGGGACATAGAAAGATATCCATGACAATAATTATTCCTACCTCTAGATGTAGTTTTAACACCATAATTGCTGTTTCAGGTATAAAACTTCCAGCTGGGTTAACTTGTTTTTCTAAAGAGAGGGAAACTCACCCTGCTGTCCTACCAGCTTCATTTGGAACACCTTAACCAGTGTGGTGTAGACTCAGAGTTAAGCATGTAGTTCCAGTGGGCATAAAACACTTCAGAGTCCCACAGAATGGGAAAAGTGGCAGGCAAATAATTGGCTTAAAGTATATTTTCACTCCTGCATCATTTACACCACTTGGGGAAGCTTCAGAAATCAGGATAAAGCCAACCTAGCTGTGAATTGCTATGGACAGAATGACACTGAGCAACAAAAGAGACCCCAAACTAAACTCCATTCACTTCACTGTTTCAAAGTATCACTAAGATGCAGAATTAGAAACATCCATTTGTTGTTCTTTTTATAGCACAGCCAAGTGACTTGGAATTTTAGCTTGTCCCTGCCAAGGATTGCTCAATTTCGAACAAAAAGTCCTCCACTATAATGTTAAAAAAGCACCAGCCATCGATTGAATGCTAATCTTTATGTTCTATGATACATCACTCCAGGAATGCTACCATTAAAAAATGTGAATTCTAGTTTTCATAAGTGATGGATTATTGTACCAAGCCATGTATTTTCCAGTAAAGTGTCCTTTTATTTGTCCTATGTGATTACTAGTTTGTGGAAGTATGTGTGGGGTCATTTTAGTGCTGTGGGAAAATGGAACACTCTTCTGTTAAAATCAGTAGTGAAATCAGAAGCAAACTATGCTCTGATCATTGTAGGCATGTGTTTAAATATTGCTTTCCTTAATTGGCTATGTTCTATTTACTTAAAATGAACAATTTGGCAAGTTTTTCTCCCTTGACAACAGCAAAGCGTAAACCATTTTATAAGTTTGGCTGTTAAAATCAGATTTGTAATGTAAACCACAATATTCCAGGGTTGTTGCTGTTGCTTAACCAGTTATTTTAGCTTGCCATTGTTTCATAATTTTGCACCTTTAAATGTTCTGGTTCTGTTTATAAGTAATGCAAAATGCCTCGATAAAAAAGAAAAAGACTGGTAATAATGATCATACTTTTAATTTTGCTCTCTTTCTTTGCTTTGATCCTCTGTTTGAAGATTGCTGCATTATAGGGGAGATTCAGTCTGGATGGGGAGAGAAGGGAGCATCTCTGTAACTGCAGCTAAATTATCCTGGGTTTTGTTTAGAATTCTGTCAAAGGGACAATTGACCAGGTTCATGCCAATTCACCTTGTGGAGAATATTGTGTTTTGGTGGATTGATTGATTGATTGATTGGTTAATTGATGTCCAAGAGAAGATGGAAGGCTGCTAGTTCCTTAGAAAGCAGAAGCCTCCCCTCTCTGAGCTGGAGGCCTTTGCCAAGGGAGGCTGCACCACCCTGGCTGCCCCATCAGCCTGCTCAGCAAAGTGAGCAGTGACAGAGCTCAGAACACTGAGCAAGTGTCATTCAAGGGTGGCAAGTCTCAGGTGATTTGTTAGAAATATTTAAAAACCTGCTCATTCAGAAAAAACTCTAGAAAAGGTCTCCCCATGGTATCTCTGCTGCTTCTGGAGCGTGCTGAGCTTCTCCTCCCTGCTAGCACTTCCTATTTTGATAGCCATCAGGGTGCCCCGTAAGCACCTCAGCAGAGAAAAAGTTAAATTTATGCCTTTGAAACTTCCTCCAGGGGATTTTCTGCAGCTGGATTCTACGTCTTTTTGACACAGAGCAGGAATAAATTGCGCTCAAATTGTTTCTCAGTTTGGTAAATGCTTAAATATAATAAAATGTAATCATTAGGACGGGAATACTTTTCTTTCCATAAATTAATGCATCTTGCACACATTTCGTGGCACATGGCCATGTTTTCTATAACTGCATTAAATATATATATAACGCTTAATCCGTCTTGGCAGGGGAATCCAGTCCTTCAGTGGTGGTGTAACCATACATCCTTTCTCATAGCCAGGAGTGCAGAGCTAATAGTGCGTAGCACACTCGGAGCCCGGAGCTGGAGCTGAAAAATCACCCATGTGAAACTTGTGGGATTCGTGAGCACTTCATGAGCAAACTGGTCACCATCCAAATACTTATGGGCAATAAATAACAGAGCTCTGCCCATGACTGGCAGAGTGAACTCATCGTGTTTATTCACAGAAGTATTAATCAGATGGTTTGTAGTGTCCAAGCAGCCACGCTGCTGACCTACCGCACGACTGGGATCTTACCAGGGTGGTTATGGCCACTGTGTTCTCAGGATATTTGAGAAAATTCTGTTAATTTAGAAATATTGTTTCACTAAAAATCTCCCTTTTGATCTCCTTCAGTTTTCAGGCTGAACTACAGTGCCTCTGACACAAATGACAGAAACCGAGTTAAAAGCAGATTAAAGAAGTTCATCTCCCGAAGACCCTCCTTGAAAACATTGCAAGAAAAGGGACTTATTAAAGGTGTGTTCAGTCTTCCATACTTCTTCTTGGTGCAAAAATTAAAAATTCACAAATGAATATTTTACCTTCAGTGCATTGGACAAGCACTTCTTAAATATGGTTTTGTTGCTGTATCTCATAACACACTGCTGAACTATAATGAAAGAAAAATCAATGTATGATTCATGTACCTCTGTGATATCTGGCTGCTCCTCCAGTTTTTCTGCTTTGGTGTGCAAGTGCTAGAAGTCCCTCCACTCAACACTATGCGAGACACAAATCAAGATGCTGCACAACTCCATTTCTTTTTAAGAAAAAGAATGTCGATATAGTTTTATGTTTTAGAACTCAAAATAGGACCCTCAGATGCTGTGCTGACTAATTTGTTGGAATACATTCTGCTGTCTTCTCTCATTATTTTTGTAACTCACCAACAAAATCCATTTTTAACAATTTGAAATACATGTCAGCGAATAAGTAATGCTTTGACTCTGTGGGATTTTTTTTCCTATTCCAATTTCTTGCTAAGTTGGTCAGCCATCACTTTCACATATTCTTAAAAAATTGTTTCTCTGATAAAAAGTGTTTGTTAGTTTACCCAAGAAGTGTTTCAGTGAGAAGCTGGTAGTTAACTTGAAGGCAGTAGCGTTCTGACCACTAACATCCAAGTAAAGCTGTGTTTTTAAATATTGTCTGGAATAATGCTTGAAAAATTTACGCACTCCCAAATTATTATGTGTGAAACCCACAACTGCACATGCAAATTGACTAGAAAGAGGCATTTTGCCAGCAGCCCCTGTCAATCTCTGGAGTGTGAGTTTTCCAGGGGTGTGTCAAAAATGGCAAGGGGTGTTGCTAGCTGCGTATTAAACTTGTCTGTCCTGAGCCAAGAGATTGACCTCAGCCAGCACAAGCTAAAGCAGCTACAAGAGTTCAACACCAGCTGGGCCCATGTCTGGAGAGAAGAAGATTTGACAAATTAAGTTCTTATGTTTTAGATACGTGCAGAGATGCTCAGTGCACTGTTGTTTACTGCAAGGAAATCCTCATTTTATGAAATCACGACGTGCCTCAGTTATGGGGTTCCGCTTCCAGCTGCCACAGAAACTTCAAAAAATTGTCATTTATGCATCGATATGTGTGTGTGAGGTGTGCACACTTGCACACCAAACTTTCAGGATCTGTCCTTACACATTTATAGTAAGTGATTTCAATGAGTGTGAAGGTTTCGCCTTTTTGAAGTACTTTGTGAGTCGAGGGTGGGATTTGAATGCAGCATGTTGGTTTGTTTCACTTATTACAGTAAGAGAGGAGTAATTTATAGTGTTTTAATTTCTGGATTTAAGGGTTGGGGGGTTTTTAGTTTAATAAAGTGTGGCTGATGAATCTCTTGCGGTGTTACACAGGGATCAGATGTGATCCCTGCTAACAAATCCAGATTCATTAGCATAACTCAAATCCACCCTCTAATATATCTCTCTAGGAAAGCCAGATGAATTTGAGTTTGGCTAGAGTTGCATTAAACTCTTGACTCATAAACACAGCTTGGTTCTACCTGGGGTACTCCTCCACGGATAACAGATGCTTTGATTTGAGTCACAGTAACTCAGTACCCGGCACAGTTTTATTACCAAATTAATGTTGCCATGAAGAAAACATGTTAGTTATCTACCATGAAGTTTCATTAGGATTAGGTTTTGGCCATGCAAATGAGGCAGGATTCGTTAGCACGGCTTAATTCCAATCTACGGTAAGTCTATGTGAAATGCTCATTTGATAAGGTTCCTTCATTGTCTTCACCACAGTTTATCCCTTAATCTGTTAAAATGTTATGAAAACGCAGTTGCAGTGCTTACGCAGAGATCACTTTTAAATGTTAATTTTTAGTCTCGCATTAGAATATTTTTAAATCGCAAAATGCAACCACCCAGATTATCAATTAAAAGCTTGCCAAATTTTTTTATTATAAGATGCATCTATTTATTTTTCTAAAGGTGACTTAAATGGTTGCAGAAAACCCTCAGAACTATTTATTTGCTCATTTCTTAAGGGAAAAAAATGTTAACCAATTTTTACAAGAAAAAATTCCTCCAGCTCTGAGAACATGCCTACGAACTTTTATCCCACAGGGAAATACTTCTGTCAGAATTGTAAATCCCTTAAAATAGGGGCTCGTAATAAAAGTGTGTATAAAGCCTTGCAGGACATCTTGGTACCAAATTCCTGACAAAGAGCTGTTCTGTGTGCTGGTGAAGAATTGATATAAATATCTGTGAAGCGTGTGGTGTTAATTACTCCAATGCAGTGGCACCGTAGGTGCTGAGAAAACCTTCACTTTTCATCAAGTGCTATTCATATTTGCCAGGGGCACTATAAAGCTCTCAAATCCATATTGATTTTTTACATTGTATGTCACATTGGAACCAAAACTCCAATAAATTTAACACGTAAATTATAGTCATGAGTAAATACATTTTAAGGTGGTAAGTTCACTTAAACACAGTCCTGTGCTCTGTGAGTCGCTGATGCGTGCACACTTGGCCAGAAGACTCGACACATTTCTCCACATTAACCAAATTTGGGAATACAGGCTTCAAAATTAAATAGCAGTTTGATCTCCTGGGGTACTTTGTTCTGCCAACACTGTTATCAGGAAATCTAGAAATTATGTGATTGTCATTTAACTCTTACCCAAACTTTGCTTGTGTGGAGTGTGGCAGATAGCTGTGTAGAAAGTAAAGTAGGGAGTTAAATGAAAATAGTAAGGAGGATAACACTCAGACCAGGGAATGCAGAAGACTAATGGGTAAATATTAGCTACAAGTTGATCTGAAAATAAAGATGCACCGACACTTTACATGACAAAAAGTTATTTTTGTCATTATTGTCCCATTTGCTTTCTAGTCCTGTGCATAAAAGAAGCCAGAATGGGAACAGCACGTTGGCTCCGTTCATTGCAATGGGCTGGTGACTGGGGCTCTTCATGCTCCAGCGAGAGCTCTAATGAAGATCATCTGTCCTTGTTCCATCTCACTCATGCTTACACAAAATATCCTTGGTCTAGAAGGTTTTTGAAGCATTTCTGAGGTGTTGTGCAATGCAGGGACATTGTGGAACGTGTCTGTGTCTCTAAGCACACTTGTGCTCTTAGATATACATGTGCACACAACCTAGAAATAGTAAATAAGAGGCATGTCCCATGTCTGCCATTTATTTGAGCAGCGTTATTTTGAGAATAACTGTTCAAATTTATACGCTAGGGCAGGGGTCCTTGGTTCCTTGCGATTGAAATATTCTCAGAATTTACAGAATCTGCACTAATATGCTAGAAAAATA
Source organism: Falcunculus frontatus (assembly GCA_013398115.1). Classification (NCBI taxonomy): domain Eukaryota; kingdom Metazoa; phylum Chordata; class Aves; order Passeriformes; genus Falcunculus; species Falcunculus frontatus. Next base: position 3,873,614 of record VZRV01001893.1, read on the forward strand.
ATATATAAATCTCCTCTTTTAAAACGACTTTATAGTCTATAATTGAACTTTGACCTTTATGTTTGAGCTTTGTCATGATTTAGTATTGCCCAGGATGAATTGCCAACCTTCAACTTGATGTTGGCTTGCTAACATCCTGATTTCTGAGACTTTCTAGACCAACAAAGGAAAAGAAACTTCTGTGAAACTGTGATTTTAAAGCTATGGTGGTTGTGTTGGTAATACACTATCACAAAATACACTCTCAGAAAACAGTAAGAAAACATGAACAACAACTTCACATAAATGACACTGTGGGAAATGAGGAAAATGAAGCTATGCAGCTGGCACGAAATTTATTTAGGTTACTTTTTTTTTAGGGTGGAACTTTCTTTCCCAAAAAGCTAGACACTGAAGGAACTTCATTGAATGCATTTCATAAGCTAAGGCAAAAACCAAAACAGCATAAAATTTGGAATGGTTACAACTGTTTCAAGATGAAAATAAAAGCCACTCAATTGCTAGTGAAAGGAGCTAGCTGTGATTTGGCTTGATAGCCTATAGAACAGGGCTCAGCATATGCTGGTGGTTGTGCAGATCTCAGCACAGAGATCACCAACCATTTCATTTCCAGGCAAGGGAAGATGTCTTTATTGTATCATATGTTTCACTGGACCTTGGAGCAGTTCAATGTAATGAGTGAAATGTTCATGAGAAGTCCAAAAGAGCAGATTAAGACCCACCTTTGGTGTGTTCTGCAATTCTTGCGGGTTTTGAAGGAATTTTGCAAGAGTTCTGGTGCACATCAGAGCTTAGGGAAAGTTAGGAAATGTTTCCTTTGACTTGCAGGGACAATGGGTCACAAGGGTATTTCTTTCTTTGACATGGGCATTTGGAAGCACTTTTCCTAAACCCTGTGGATGGCCAGACACTGAACAAAGTGATTTGTTCCTTTGACACGATGCTAAGAAACGATTAAGAGAATTTTAGAATATCTCATTTTGGGAGAAGTGTTTTGAGTAGTACAATAGACACACTCTCTTCAAATTCAAACAAGCTCTTTTCCCCAGTAAAACACCAGAATTACTTAAGAGAGACCTGTGTCTGTAGTACCATCTTCCCTTTTTCTGAGAATGTGAAACAAATCTGGCAGCTCATATGCCACTTAATAGTAACCGTTCACAAATGTAATTTTTTTTTAAATTGATGACCATCACAGATCAACGATATACAGTAAATCTCCACGTTAAAAGGACTGGCAAGATTCCCAGCTTGAATAAATCAGGGGAGCTCCATTGACAACCTCACCGACTTCAGTCAGCTGAGGACCTGCCACCCTTATTGTAAAAGTGTCGTGGCATTATTTGGAGCCCCAGTCTGGAATCAGCATCACTTTAATATCTGACTTAATGCGTCTGACTACAGATAGAGCAGCCAGAAGAAGTCACATTTATGAGTATGGCTCCAAATACATCACTTCCCTCTGCAAAAGTTCACAGCTCTGGTGCCCACTGTCCTGTCCTCTGCTTGTACATTCATCTCTGATTTTGTCTTTTCATCCTCCTTCCCTCTTTTTCTTCCCAGCATTCAAACAGATACAAAGAAAACAAACAATTTGGATGTTGATACAAAGCTCTGTTAGTCCAGCAGTTCAAATTCAGATGTAGCACAGTTAATTCTGTTCCTGAAAGGCACAGTATTATATAGATATAATTCACATTTCTAAAAACTTGGGCATTGTACCATTATACCATCTCCTCTCATGTCAGAACTTAAGCTTCTTCCTGAAAAATGGGAGTATTGGCCATGCTCTTCAATGTTTTTTAATAAAAAACACTGAAGTATGAGTTCCTTGCAAGTGTGGCCACATCTCAACCATATACACCCAAAACAGTTAAACAATGACATTCTCAGTGAGGATGTGGCTTTAGTGATTATGTTTTAATTGTTTCTTTTACAGAAGAATTGTCTCCCATAGTTGAGATTTCTGCAGCTCAGGATTAGTGGCTTTGCTGCAGCCTGCGAGAACTACTCCAGGAAAAAAAAAAAAAAGTATCTCTGTCAAGCTCAGGGAAAACTTGAAGCTTCCCAGAATGAGCAATTCACTGCAGCCATAATCATCATTTTATATTATACAACTTGTGAACGTCCATTCCCTTCTCTTCTGGTGTCTGGTTTTATATCCCTGTGCAAAGCTGTCACACACCCCACCATCTCCAGCGGAATTTTTAATGTGCAGATAGCAGGGATGTGTAATGGAAACCATACCACCAAACATATTATGAATATATTGCTCTTCTTAAAAATGCTTGTTGGTTTTTCATACTACAGTATTGACTAACTGTCGGTGTTTGATGTATGGTTTACCAGCCTGATGTAGACTTATGGTTAGAGCTTAACTTGTTAGTTCTGCTTTTGCAGCCAATTCAGAATAACTACAGATGCCCCAAGATATTAAAATTGACTGCTCAAATGGACTCAGTGTGGGAGTTTCATTGGTTTTAAATTGATAACAGCTGAAAGAGTGAATGATTAAAGCTGTATATGGGCATAGTATGCAGCTCCTTTGTACGAGCCCTTGTGAACAGAATCCACTGCATGGGAATTGCCTTTGTTCTAATAAAAGATATTTCTGAACAATTGTTAGTTTAAATTTTTAAATGATGAAACAAGAGCATTTCAGGAGCCTATAGAGGAAATAATTCCTGAGAAACTGGAATAACTCTGAGAAGATAAAGTGGATTTCTATTCAGAGGGGAGCATTTAAAGTTAAGTAGCATTCCATAAGGTGGTAATTGTGTCTATTTCCCAGGCATTTGAGTTAAATAAGCTGGATAGGAAACATAAACTGTCATAACAGGAGGTTAGGAGTGTTGTGTACATCTTTTTTTTCAAGTCATAAAAAATGAAGTTTTGGAGGACCTTATCACAAATAAATCAAACAAAAGGGTTTTTTGCTTCCCTTGTCCCTTTGGGAGCAGTTATTTTATTTTTTTGAAAAAATGTTCTGGATATCTTTCTCTTAAATTAATTTTTAAAAATATATATCTCTACACCTATAAAAGAATAAGAAAATAATATTTTAATTGTAGTGACATACAAATCTAGCTTTAAAAAGTTAACAATTTTCCATTCCTTGTTTTTGAAATACTGCACAAACAAATCTTGGGTGAGTTTTCCTCAAGTCTCACTGTGACTTCCACAAGTGTAAATATGGCAGTGTAACTGCTGCCATTCCCATGTTTATGCACAGAAACAGATCCAGCAAAAAAATCAATTGATTAGAGAGAGTCACGGAATTTGTGGTACAGGAGCACTCAGAATTGAGAGTATTTGGACGGCTCATGGGATCATGTACTTATAAATACTCATGAATTTCTAGAAGGGGGAAAAAAACTCCCCAAAGCAGTTGTGTGCTGTTATTTTACCAGTCTATTTTGATGTCCAGGAAGTATTGATGCTGTTTTGCTGCCCTTCCATCCAAGATAAAAATCCTGAGTGCCTGTTTTCTAAAGAAGAGATGATTTAGAGCTTAACTGTGGGGTACAGAATGTGACTGTATCCATACAGTGAAAGGTATAAAAAATAAGGTTAAATATTTTGCTGAATATATAGAATCTGCACCAAGAAATGAAGTAATGGACTGGGTGAGAATTGTAAAACTGTTTTCAGCCTGTTCAAAATTTCCTCCAAGGAATACCAAATATTCCATGTTCGAGATTGAAAGAGTAACTGTGAACTAATCCTGAAAGTTGATTATAAAGTGGTTGTAACACAGAAAAGAATTGGTGGTGGTTGTAACACAGCCACACATTAATTTCATTTCAGTTCTTCATGCGTTGCCATCTAAACAGAGTGCAGTTCTTTGCCTGTTTTGCTTCTGAAATTGTTTACAAGTGTCTTTGTCCACCAAATAAGGTACATTTTTACTTCTTTTTTAACATAATTTACATTGGGGACCATTCCATATTATGCAAAGAATTTGACAGGTCTTTGCTAAAATTTTAAAAAACAATTAAGATGTCAAAAGAGGAAGTGCTAGTACATTTTAATCATAAATCTCTGTATGTATAATTACCACGGAAGGCAGCTATAAATGTTTTATGAAGAAAATGTAACCAGACTGTGCTTTGTCAGAAACATAACCCCAAAACATGTAACAGACTGTTCGCTAATGCTTAACGCCACACATGCACACAACCTTCCTCAGAGCAGTTCTGTGAACCCAGTCCTCCATCCCTTCTGCAGCCGAAACTCCGATTAACTTCTATTCAGGCTTTGATGTACTCTCCCAGAATGCAGATCACACGCTTTGGGAGGTGCTGGAATAAACTTCCCTGATGCATCTCGAGAAGTCCAAAGCAACCCCTGCCCTGCACCTTGTTTCCGTCACTCTGTTCCTTACTCTGGGGTATTAGGAAAGAAAAGGCAACCGAGTCGCTCTTGAAATCTGAGCTGAGTATGAAATAGTGGTGATTAATGAAAATGAAGCTCCTTGCAGAACAGAATATAAAAAAATTTTGCCTGTTAGTGGGGAAAAGTTGTGCTGCTTCGAGCAAGAAGTGCTCCAGCTGGTTATGGTGGAATATGGTGGCACCGACTATGGAAGAAACATCCACTTCCATGGGAATGGCTGCTGGGTTTGCTGTGCAGAGTCCAGACTGGTTCTATCACCCTTCCGCTATCTATATAATAATTTTCAAAGCCTCCACACCAATTTACAAACCCTAGTGCTCTGTTGAAATGTTATATGGAGACTGTCTCTTCGGATAAATGATGACAGTACACTCCTATTGTTTTGGCATTTAACTGGCTCCTATTGAGTAGTTCCTCTCATCTGTTTGATTCATTCTGATTTTAGCTGACAACGTCCCCGTTACTGATTGCTCTTTTCATAATCTCTCAAACACACAGAGTGGATGAGGTGGAGGAAGCTAATTAGTAATCTGAAGAGTTGAACCTGCTAATACAAACGTGTTTCAAGATCAACAGTCAAAGTTGATCAAAACTTTGAAATCATAAAAACTAAAAGGTGGCATTATCTAGTTAAAAGATTACTCATGAAGGAAGTGAGACTAATCACTAGTTAAACTCGGTGTAAGATGCAATCTTTATCAAAAGACATCCAGTATCTTCGGTTTTTCTAAGCAGGCAAATCGATGAATAAAAAAAAAGCTTTTGTGAAGTTGATGTGAAATTGTACTAAGTGCTAATGATGCAAAGTAATGAAGTCCTTGCACTCCTGCAGTGCTCCATGAAAGAGTGAAACTTGCAAATGCTTGGAAGAGACAGGTCCCACAACCAGATGAGTTTCTAGGTTGGACCAAGAGCTGATATCATGCAGGAATTTGTATTCAACGTCTTAGGGAGCTGTAGCTCTGGAACTTCCTGTACTTTTTCTATGGCAGGTCCAAGCAAACTCTGGAGACCACCAAGCCTTAGAAAGGTCAAAGTTAAGGTGCAAGTGGCAATTGAAACTTGAATCCAGAAGGGAGCATCAAGCTCTATGAGCAGCAGATTTGGTTCTGGGGCAGAAGCTAATGACCACTAGGACTCCAAAAGGATTTGGTTCCAACTTTGTCTGTCTATCTTCAATATCTGAGTTTTAAATTAATAGGCAAGCTGAGAAGAGAGAAAAACCCCACTAATAATATGCCTTAATGTATTTTCCTCTTGTTTTCCAAATGCAGATCAAATTTTTGGCTCCCATTTGCACTTGGTTTGTGAGCATGAGAAATCTACAGTCCCCCAGTTTGTAAGACTGTGCATAAAAGCTGTTGAAAGAAGAGGTGAGTACCTTGTTATTTAATGCTGATCAAGACTTTAACCTTGTAACTCTGCTTGGATTGCCTGGGTAGGCAGAGTACAATTTATAATATAGTTATGAATGGAACTATATCACATTCTGTATGTCTTCATTTTCTTTATATGATAAGACATTCATAGAACCCATTCATGCTGATTTTTGCCTATATTTTTTTGACATGTTGGTTTAGTCTTTCTCTGGGTAAGCAAATGCTAAACATTGATAAAATGTCAGTAACTTTCATTCTAAAGTCCCTGGTGAATGTAAGGCCCATACTTTTTCCTAAGTCTTGAATTGTATTCAATCAAAATAAATACCATTCTAGCGTGGCCATTTTTTTTTTTTTTAATGAATGCAGGTGTCTAATTTTTACAGTTATTTTAAAAGCCATGATATTGCAAAAATGTTGGAATGAGTATCCATCCTCATTAAAAGTTTTGATTAATAAGAAGGATTTTCATAGTATAAAAAAGAAGCACTTAACACCGTTGCCTGCCTCCCTTTCTGCAGAGTGTATCTTCTCTCACTGAAGGTCATTTTCTTTGGAAGGTGCATGCGGTAGATGCAGAATCTTAAAATGTATTGTATAAAAATGTGAGGCTTCATCACCATCTGTTACAAGTTTACAACTTGTTCCAGGGATCTGGGGAAACATATATCTTGCAAAAGATAGAAAATTTATTTTCAGAATAAGGCTGGGTGAACCCATTGTCACTGCCATATACTGGAGTCTCAGAACAAGGGAGCCTATGAAAAATAAAAAGATACTTGGAGCGTTATCTACAAAGGAAAAAGCTATTTTAATTCCACCATTGTTACCTGGTTTTATAGTGAAAGGTGCAATAAAACTACCCTGGAGTTTCAAACTCAGGGAAATTCATACTTTAATTATACAGCACAGAGAGCACTGGGATATTATTATTCCCAGAATGATTGGCAGGAAGTCAGAGACTGAAACAAACTGGAGATCGTTCAGTAGGGGGAGATAGTAGCATTGGGTTTTTCTGGAGGAAGGCTGGAGGCTAGATAAAAAAAGGGGGAAAATGTATGAAGTGACTATTAATAGAGGAGGAATTGTGAGGTGAAATTCAGAACATGAAGAGGAAAGGCAGAGATTAGATTGCAAAAATGCCACTCCATGCAGAACATGTCTTAAAAACCGCTTGGTTACAATCTCAGCACAAGTTCCCCCAAGAATGTGCTGGATATTTCATAGATGTTTTGGAGTATCTGGCCCCTCCTCCAAGTAGAAGTGAGGCCAGAGGTCTCTGCACCCCTGAACTGTAATAGAACAATCCAAGGAACAGAATTAGATGCTTACTGTCTGTGTGATTATCAAAAAAGTGTTCATATTAGAAAGTGGATGTATCACTATTCCTTCAAAGGAGTTCATCCTTCTGAGTACTGCATTATAGCTCTTCTCTTTCCTTCAAACTTGCTGTGACTTAGAGAAGCTTACCCCTTTTGCTTAGCCTAACATGTAAATTAAAGCTAATCATATGGCATGAGATAAAAATTTCATGTTATCACTATATTTATGAGTTTATATTTGATACGCTGTTTTTTTCTATTATCGTACTGTTGGATTAAGATGCTTGCATTTACTCACATTCTATTTACTCAAAGTGTTGTTTTTACTAAGTTCTGGCATAAACTATCTCAGGACAGCAGTAATTTATGTGAAGCTAAGTCCAATGTTTATGCAAGCTTCTGATGACATTTTATGCCGGGGTTGGTATTAGGAAGCAGTATGTGGAGGTGCCAAGTCTCCCGGCATGGCTGAGACTCAACAGATCTGAAGCCCTCCTCTTAATGGCCAGATATGCCTCCAGCCAAGATACTCAACTGCAGAGTCATGGGAAATACTTATGTACCAATTATGGGAAAGGCACATTTAATGAAAACTGTATGTTTACTTTCATAGTCTTAGTAAGATGGCCTAGATACTCGGTACAGCTGGCATATTGGCTGTGGTAGAAAAGCTTTCTTTTCCTATTTAGAAAATATATCATCTACATACTGTAACTGTACCAAAAATGTTACTTGCGTGCTTCGCTTAAGATAAAGGATTGTTAGGAATAAAGACCTTAGGAGATCATCCCTAAATGTTATTTACAAACCATTCGTACTCCACTGAACGGTTGTGTTCTTAGCCATCAGCTCATTGTTGTTTTAATTGTTATTCACCTACTGGTTTCCTATTTTTTTTTCTGTTTTTTAAAGCATAATCACTGTGCACATAAAAAAAAAAAAATCTAGCAGTGATCTGAATAAACCATATTAATTAGTACATTTTCCTGTGTAGACGAGGTTACACACAATAGCCAAATGTAGCAATATTCTCCCACAGATTAAAAATGTAAGGGTTGTCATTAACCATTGGCAAGATTTCCTGTTTAGTTACACTGTTTTAAAATTAATATCAAAAGGATGCTTATTCTGAAAATATTCTGCTCTAACTTAGATCGAATTTTGGTCATTTGCCCCCTTTTGCTCCTTCACCATTTCAGAACAGGGGTACTTTCTAGGATCTGATCTAAAAAATCTTCCATCATGATGCATATTTATCCATCCAACCGGGATTCACTTGTGAATGTGATAAAAAATGGAGCGGATTCCATTTTTTCAGCCTCTTTTTGTATTTTTAGTTATTGAACTAGAACTGTGAAGCAGAAGGGCTTTCTCCATTTTCTCAGCCATCTTGCAGAACTGGTAGTGGAGTTTAATAAGGAGGGGCAATAAAAATGTGCCCATTCTTGGAAACTTGCAAGGAAACTGTCACGTTTAATTTTTTTTTCCTAAGGAAGTTCAGTTTTTCTCTTCATTCTTCCTATACTTATGAATCACTTATAATAATTACTGAATTGTTCACTCATAATTTTTGATGAACTTCTAGTCCCAATTATTGAGCTATCCAGACCTGTGCCACTAAAGTCAAAACTATCTTGGGAAAGCAGGTTGTACATCTGGTATCTCGTGCAATATCCTAAATAGAAAAACCTCCCATGTCTGTGGTGTGACCTGGTGAGGATAAGAGAATAATTCTGTACCATGCAACAATCAGATTGAAGAAATACAGGGACTACCCAAAAGATCTCCAGAATTTCTTCAGTTTTCTATCTTGTCAGGGACTTCAAGGAAAAGTTTTTGATGGAGCAGCACATTCTGTGGGTTTTTTTCTGTTTCTTCTTTTACTTTGCCATCCACACCTACCTTGGATGGACCTCAGGCTTTTCTGGGGCTATCTGTCGACCTGCCCTTTTCAATCTGTATTCCTGTTTTTCAATCTGTTTTTCAATCTGCTTCCTTTTTCTCCCTGGAAAGTGTCTGACAGGTAGCACCAGCCCTGAGCTGAGCAGTGCAGCGAGGAGAGCCTGGGACAATCCTCCCAGCACACTGTAACTCACACACTGAGCACTCCTGCCAAGGGTGGGGCCCATTGCAAGACTTCTTGGTGTTTCTAGGCCAGATATCATTTCCAGTCATTTCTGGAGTCGCCTATTTATTTTGCTATCCACGACCCTTTAAAAATCCTGGCTGCCTTTTTTTTTTGCATTTTCTTTTTAAAAAAAAAACATGTGAAAGGCATGAGTAGAACGCATTAAAAAAAAAATAAAAATATCAGTCTGTGTTGTACCTCAACAACATGCCATCCAGTACTTCTCATAGTAGTGTTTTATCGTGTGAAAACAGTCTGATACTAAACTCTTTTCCAGGGAAGATCATTTGTCTGTGTGTCTAATGACAGAGTAAATGAACACCCCGAGCGGACCGTATCCGAAACCTACCCAGGGTATCCAGTGTGGCTTGGGTTTTGCAAAGAAATACAGTCCTAATGCTCCAGGGAAATATAATTTAACTTTCATCTTTCTTTTGGAACATCCTTCATTTTCTCCCTCCGTTCCCAAATCCAAGTCAGAGTTCTCAAATCAGCCTAAATGACTTGAAAAATGGCACTGCAGGCAGCAAAGCTGATGGTTACAGGTACCGTTTCCATTCTAAGCTGGACGTTGTGGATATTGTTTTCTGTTGCTTTTCTTGGAGCACAGGATGCTCTGACAGGAATGATACACAAAATTACATATTTGATTCGATGCCTAAAAGCCACCCTGGGATCCATAACCTTGCTTAAAGATTTAAGAAAGACCTTTAGTCCACTTCTGAGAAGGTTCTTAGCTTAGAAAACTTTATCTTTCAACTTTACTTCTTAGCAGCTGTTATGTTTTTTTGCTGTCGTTTGTTTGACAGGATCCAGTTATAGGTTCCGATGTCTGTTTAAAGAAACAGGGAGGTTGTTGGCTTTAAAATTCCCTTACTGCTTGTGTGTTCAACATTTTCCCAGGCTTTTCTACATAGTTTGCCAAGTAAAGGGACTGACCTTTTGTAGCAAACACTTTTTCATTTCTAAATGCTCACTTTGATTTTTGTCCCATTTTATGCTCATTCCAAACTGTTTACAACCCACTAAAAATGACTGTGAATTATATGTTTGTGTAATGGATTCCTTTTGTGGTCGGAGTGGAATGTTTACTTTGAACAATTAGTTATCTTTGGGCAGATTATAGTGACCTGAAAAAAGAATGGCTAAAATTATTATAGTACCTTAACTATTTCCTTTTGTTATCTTCTCTGTGTGTCCAGTGTATTATTTACTGGGTTTCATTGCTCTGAGACCCAGGGAACAAATCATGTTAAATAAGAAGAGTGGTAAAAACCCCTCTGAGTGTGGGGCTCTTGGCTTGGGGGGTGATCTGGGGTAGCACCAGTGAGACTTCAGAGGGGATAATTAGGCACTTAAAGGCTTGGATGTGCAATTTTAAGAAGGCATAGTTTTGAAAAAAATTTAAGTTCTTGCCCGCCAAAATTCAGATTTCTCATAGGTTTCCAAAGTTTGATACCCCAAAGTGACTATAACTGATGCTCATTGTGGCTTTAATTAACTTAATGTCCATAGCTATACTTGATTATGCACAAGATCATTGCAGACATGCAGACACACAGTCTCATACTGCAGAATATTCAGGGTTTAAGGAAGAAAATGCCTTTATGGGCAAAGATAAAGTACCTTATGGGATGTAGTAAAGAAATACAGTCATCCCAATGGAGAGAAATGAAGATAAAAATGGCATTTTAAACTACCTCACCTCCCAAATGCCATGCTGCCCTGTGACAGAAGGTTGTGTCCCTTTCATCAGTTTTATCTGTTAATCTAAAAGCTAAAGTGCAGCTAAAAGCACTTTAAAACCTATTTATAAAAAAAAAAAGGAAAAAGAAAGTGATATTTCATTACCTTCTAAATCATATATTGCTTAAAAGGTAGTCAGCATTCTGGTAGAATGTTTACACAGAGGAGAGTTCACTTATCTCAAGGAGTTAAGCAAAGAGGAAATGAGATTTAAAAAATATAGAGTATTGTGAATATATTTATGTAGCTAGGAAAAACGGTCTTTTTAAAACAGTCTAATGCTATCTCATTTTCTAATGGAAGAAAACACTGCAGAAGAATTTTTAAAGAAAAAAGTCCCAAACACCTCCTAAAGCTGAGGATTCCCATGCTGGGATCATTGTCTTTGGTATGGTGGAATGAGTGGATTATAAGACAGTGAGGATGTCAGAAGACACAAAACTTGTGTCAGACACAAAGCAGCCAAGGAATGGATTAATAACCACTGTATAAAACCACTAGAAATTTACAGAATTGTTTAGGTGGGAAAAGCCCTCTAAGACCATTGAGTCCAACCACTCCCCCAACTCTGCCACTGCCACCACTAAACCATGTCCCCAAGTGCCACATCTACACAGCTTTTAAATCCCTCCAAGGGTGGTGACTCCACCACCTATTTCCACCTCTGAATGTATTATGATACTCATTATCAGATTTGTGTTCAAGAACGTGTTCCTCAGGATTTATTTAGCTTAAGAAAAATTTTGAGTTTATTTGGTACTCAAAAAAGTTCATCCCCATCCCTGAGGACCTGAGGGAGGCAGTAGGAAAGTACAGAGTAATTCTGCCAGGGTGTGTTCACCACCATCTTGGAGCTCCCAGTAAATGCACAGTGTTCCTGGGATATTTCCCAGCACGGTTCGACCAAACCCCTCAGCCAGAGTGGCATGAAGGATTTGTTCTGGCAAGGCTTCCCTGAGAAGGGAAACCTCAGGAGACTGACCTATCCTGTGCCATTTTATATTTCTGTCTGAGTGCAGGATTATTCTCCATCAGCCCTTGGCCCCTGAACAACCACAGAAATGTATTTTGTGTTTTTTCTCTCTCGTATCTTTCTATCCTCAGAGCAAGAATTCTTCATGAATAGCAGTTTTTTTCCTACAAGCTCATTCACTGATTTTCAGTACTTGTTCTCCTCTGGAAACGTATTTTCCAGGCTCTTGTTTGATTCTCCCAGGCCTACACATGCTTCCTTGCTTACTCTGATATAATTTTACATTCTGTTTCCAGTGACTTTAGGATTCAGTACCCTGAAAGTACAGAGATCATGTTGCTCCACCAAATGATCTGAGCTCCCAGTTCTGCTAATTTTGTGCTGTTCATTCTTTCCCACTTTGGGATAATCTATTATGCTTGGATCCAGGCACGCACTAAAAGTTAATACTTCCATGAAGAATGTGTAATTTGTACTGTTTAGCCTGTGATGAGATTCCTGAAGTCTTTTATGATTCTATCTTGTTCCAAGGAGGCTTCTGCTCCCAACTTTTATATGCACTGAATGTAAAAAAAAAAAAGAAAAAAAAAAGGGGGGAAACAAAACAAGCTGATAGGAAAAAAAATTGCACGCACACAAAAATATCCAGCAGTTCAGCAGATAAAGCCTTTTTCCAGGGAATTCTAGTGTGCTGAAGAAATCTGTTTCTGAGGGCATTGAACTATGTTTACTTTAAAGTGGACAACGAGCATAAACTCAAACATACAGATGAATGCAATATAAAACAACAAAGTTCTGAGAAGAGCCCTTGCAAGTTTGTGATTTAAAATGTTTGGTGCTTTTTTCTCTTTTTTTTCTTTTCTTTTTTAATAAACTCTTCTTTTGAGTAGAAATTAAGAGCGGTTGAATTTAGAGCAAACATATTGGCAAGCTTTCCTCAACCATTTCTGTCTTCAGGCTCGGGCAATCCCACTATAGCCACCTTTCTTAGAGTAAGAGCCAGTTAATAGTGTTGTGCAAGGTCCAAGTCAGAGCTGGCTCTGAAGGGTATTCACTCTGGGGCCTCTGTGTCTGCTAGAAAGCCACATTCTGAGTTAGAAAAAAATATCAAGAAGTGTCAACAGGAAACATCACGGAAGGGCATACAAGACAAATTAGAGAAAAGGAGACAACAGACAAAAAAAAAAAAAAANAAAAAAGGAAAAAAAAAAAAAAAAAAAAAAAAAAAACCCCAATGAAAAAAGGAATAAAAGCCTTGTAATGACAAGGCACAAAAGAGAATAAATATATAATTATTTTAAAATTTGAAAGAAGGGACTCTAAGTTGGTTAGAAGAGGAAAAAAGCCATAAAACAGGCAGGCATTTGAACCAGCTGTTGTCCTTGTCATAGTTACCTGATACCTGGTTCATTGATTAATCTGTTGAAGAAAAATGTATCCATTTCTATGAAAAAAAAGGGGGGATTTGTATTTTAAGCAGTGCCAGTAACAACAAGCAGACACTCAGTGTGCACCAGAGTAACATTTAGAATGCCTGGGCCAAATTCATGCCTTGTGTAATTTTATTGCTTTTACTGGAATTACACCAGAGATGAGTTTGGCCTTTTGCCTTTTTCTAGCATTGTATAATATATCTATTTGTGAACATGTAGAAGGAAACAGGGTATTTTGTCTTCCGAATTTTCCATAAAATCCTGTTCAATAGGCATAATAAATAAAACAAACCACTTAACCTACGAAATAAAAAAGAATCAAACAACGTTTTCTAGATATTAAAATAATGTTAATACACTTTGTAAATCAAGGAGTTGACACTTGTACGCCCTGAAACAAAAAGACCAGAGAAATTCAAAGCCAGCTGACTGTGTGTGTGTTACTTGCTCTGTGCCAAAGAGAGAATGAAGGTCCTGACTCACCCCGTGGTCAAAGGCAGATTCAGGGAAGCTCACATATGGGGGTATTCACCTCCTAGCCATGAGAAAGGTAAAAAGAGAGACACAAAACTCCTCTCTTTTCCCCCTGAATAAGCTGAGGCTGTGAGGCACCATGCCCTGGTACAGTACACATGCCATCACAGACAAGGAGCTGGCAGGATTTCCGCTGCAAACTCCATTTAGTCAGACTTTACAGTTCAGCCATTAATAGAACACTTTGGGCTAACACTTGACAAAATGAATCTTGGCCTAGAAGAGATGTTCACTCACACACACACACACACACAAAAATAGAAGGTAAGTCCATGAAGTTCCTTTAGAAGGAAAAGAGGTCTAGTTTCAGATCCTTTCAATATCTCTCTGCTTAAATAGAAAGTTGTATTTTTAAAAATATTATGAAGGCATAATTCCACAGTGCAAACTAATCACTTTTCCTATGGGAAAAAAAAAAGCTACTACAACTGCACTGTAATTTTTTTTCAAAAAAGTTTTACAGCAATAAAAGAAAACACACTAAAAAAGAAGTTTTACTGTCTGTATGCAACACTGTGGGGTCAGTTTAAAAAAAACCCGTCTCCTTTTTTTTTCTCCCTGCAATTCAAGAGAGCAAATAACTGCAGTTGTATTTTATTACTTCAATTATTTGCAGCTTGTGTTACATCAATGTTTTAACCATATAATACCACAGTCTAATGGGATTGATACCTAAGTGAGAGAAATTGTACCAACAGAGAGCTTCAGGAGGAAGGCAGAGGGCAAAGGAGGAGGGCGGCTTAAAAAGGAGGCTTTATGTGAAGGCTTTCACTTCTTTAAGAGAAGATTTTTACTTTAGCTTCTTTTGTTCGCCTGAAATCATGAAACTGATATTGTTAGCAATCTAGTAACAGAATTGTCCCTACATTGGCTACTGCGGGATAACCCCCAGGGAACTAACCAGTCTTTCAAAGATCTCCAGTTGTATGTTGGCTCAGCAGATTGTTTCATTAAGATCAGGATCTACACAGATCGTGGATGCAATTATATAGCAAACCAACTTCTTTAGTCTTCATTCAAACAATGCTTTGGGAGGAATGGCATAGATGTAAACGAGAGCAAAATGCTCGCATTTCATTTCATAACACAACAGACCTCATACCTCTTGGATCCTTCAGCTCTCTCCTTGTGGTTCCTTCATGCACCTTTTTTGCTGACAGAGATGATGCCTTTCAAATAGCTGAAATTTTTTAGGAAGCGGATATTGCAGTCAGAAACTGCTTTCTCATGCTTATTCTGCCATGAAATGGATATAGGTTATTTCTTCCTATAATTCTTCCTTTATTAATACAAACCTCTGTCCACCAAGACAGATGGAGACTTTTCTTGAAGGATCTGAATAGATCTAGTCTGTGGTCAATAGTTGTGCCTTACAGTTAAGGAAGTGGGTCAGAGTTTTGTTGTTTCAGGGCCTTAAGCTTTATCTATTTGAAAAAATGTAGACACACAGATTTTCATTCAAGACTTAAAAACAAGGGACAGGAACTTTTTTAATTGCCAAGATTATGAGCCATATACAGGTGCTACTGCGGCTCTTCATATCATCATGGATGCCTCCAAACCAAGGGTAAGGTGATATCTCTGAAATGTCTTCACTCAGAAGATAAGAAAGTCCCCAAATGGCAGAAAGAGGTTGTTCCATGCCTCTTTTCTTCAACTCCCCAGGAAAAATTCCCCCCAGTATTTCAAACCATCTGCTTTGATTTGTCAGTCCTGAGCTGACATGGTGTTATGTGACACAACACGCCAAAGTAGCTGCCACCAAATGGCTTCCTCTTGCCAGCAGTAACCACACAATGGTGTTGGAGGTACCACAGCTTTTTGTTTACTTAGAAATGAAATAATTTTGACGAGTGTATGGTATCAGTTAGCAAGTGCTGAGTTCCTCATGGTGATACTGCTCATGTTGACTTAAATGGAAAACGGATCAGCTCAGAAAGCTTTAATAAGAAAAGTTCCTTCATGTACTTGTAGTGATGCCCTGTGGAGCCACGAGAACTAAAAATCTGTCAGCATACTTGGTAGAAACTTTGTTTCATGGTTCTCTAACTCATATGATTGAGATTAAAGTGAACAAAATCTTGGCACATAGCTTGGCAGGCGAGAAGCATTCCTGTGTTTGTGTGTGTGAGACAGAGGGACAAAGAGAGGGGGAAATTTAGCAGCCACTCATTCGGTGTTAAATTATCAGGTGCTACATATTTTTAATAAACCTTAGTAGAAAGATAAGATACATCCTCTTCTATCGAAAACTGCTTTCACTTAGACTATAAACTTAACTTTGAACAAGCTGAGCATCTCCTCTAACCACTGAAAACAAAACCATTCAAATTCTCCAGCCCAAACGAACTCCAAGCCAGACTTGAATCCAAACAAGGAGGTGGAAGGTGCTGGAAGGGTGCTACTTATGCAGGCAGGTCTTCCTACTTTGATACTAAACCAGAGCAGCTACAAAAAGCTTTATTTAATGCCCTGCTCCGTGACCTGCAGGACTGTCCTCACAGCAGTGGCCACAAAGACACCGTATTTTTTGGTGCTTTTCAAACTCTCATGATGTGGATGCCTGAAAAGTTTCTGAATTTGCAGACAAGAAATGATTCCCAATGGTGTCTTTATTACCCCTATTTCAGCTGCATTTTTGTGTACTGATATGCCATACCTTAAGAACACAAAGGCCACAGCTTACAGCAAGTGTTCCTGTTAGAAACCCTGCAACTGCCTTGGATGTCTGTATAGTAAATGTCATTAATAATTACTGGAATTTTCACCAAAGAAGGAAATTAGATACGGAAAACACTTTATGCCAACTTCATCTTTCCAAGCCTTCAGAAATTCCAGAGGGTCTATGTGAACCCTAGTAAAAGGGATGAGATTGGATTTCTACCTTCCTTACATCATCCCATGCCACAGTCAGCATTAAGATACAAAGACAACGATTCAAATCAAATTTCTTCCTGTAGCTTTAAATTTTAAAATAATTATCTTCGGTGAAAATATCAAATGATACTCATATTTATGCATTTACTTCACCCAAAATTCAGCTAACAGATATCCAGTGCATTTTATTGCCAGCAGCTCAGGTTTTTTCTTATCAGAAGTCAGTATTTTTATGCGTCAGTATTTTTATGTATTTCTTGCATGTCTCAGCTATGTTTTACTTATATAATTTGTATTTCATGGAGGTTTTTTTTTATTTGCATATTTCAAAGTAGAAAGAAATTTGTTCCTTTTCAGACTATACTTTAAAAACCTTTTTCGAGGAATCCCTGAGCAATTCATATACAAGTTTTGTGCTGTTTTAGTGTAGTCTATCATGGAATTCCTGTCAAACCATAGCATGAAAACTATCGAGCTGCTTCTGCAAAAGTAATGAAGGATGCACCAGTCTCTTAAGTTTTGGTACTTATCACTCTTTGTAATCCAGTTCAGGATTTTTATGGTTTCTGCAGACACCTTGACCATGTGTTTTGCTGAGTGTTGCTTGGTTGATCAGACTTTTCCAAAATTAAATAGAGGCAAAAGAAAAGTTTTTAAGTTACTTGAACCTGTTTGGGGACAGAAAACACAGTGGAAATGACAGGAAAAATAATCTACATATATAGCTGCAGAGTCCTACTGCTAAGATGGCAAACTAAAGTGGAAAAATATGTAAGCACAATAGATTTGTGTCATATTAAAATTAATGACTCTGTTGTTTTCCGTAGTACTGCTTAATGTCACTGTTTCATAACACTAAGTATGAATTTTGCAAAAACAAGAAAATTTTACTCACTTCTTAGCCTAGAGATTTATCACACTACAGAAGGTGTTAGGGCATTCAGTGGAATCCCATGGTTTTCACCATTATTGGGTCTTTAAATGTGAGCAAAGTACACTGAGAAAGACCCTGTTAAAGTAAAAGTTATCTCCATATGCACATGCACACACACCTTTGTGTTATCACATTTATATGTTAGGCAGATATGCAATGCTAAGAATTCAGTGACTTGGTGTTGGATAGCTGTGTGAATACTTATCTTCCAAGAGAGCCTCTGGGTTTTCCACACAGCCGTGGACTGTAACACCCAAAGGTGTCTGATAGTGTGCCTTAGACTAAAGAATCTACTTTTTAAATGTTTACTTCCTCTTAAAGATAAAAGGCAAACACAAAGATAGATGCCTACAGTACAATGTGAATAACAAATACCATTACCAACTGCGCATTAGAGCCCCAGCTCAGATTTTAGAGCAGGGTTCTGCACATTCCTCTGTTAGAAACTCAGAACCTCTATGTTTTCTGTCCCCGAACAGGTCTGGTTTCTAACTGCAGGACACAGATCCAGCCTTCTGTGCTATGCAACAAAACAAGTGCTATCAAGTGCCCCACTGATATTTTTTTAGCTGCTGTTGAACTGTAACAGTTAAACTCTGCCTTCGCATCCCTCCCCAGCGATGCTCAGGAGCTGCAGGATGTGTCCATGGGCAGCTGAGTAGGACCTGATCCTGGAGATAACATGGATAACCTTGAGACATCTAAGGCTGGACAGAGCACAGTGTCAGGCTACCAAATAATGGATCTGTTATAAAGAGTGTTGGGCCTATCTGGACTCCTCAACTATCTCTATAACCAAAAAACTATGGAAGAAGCAGTTCTGTGACTTTTGATTTGCTTCCTAAATATCCATATTCCACCTTAAACTTCTTATCTCAGTCGCTACCATAAAAAATAAAAAAATAAAAAGATCTCTTGGCCAAGCAAAGGTGCTGCAGTCTAGAAAATGCAAACTCCTTACCCACTTTGGCTGGAGGTTTTCTTTGCTCACACATACAATTCTTCCACTTCCAACTGTTCGAAGTCAAACAAGAAGCAGCTCTAGTCAGGATGGGAAAGTGACACTACTGATGTCTGATTTAATCTCTCACTATTGTGAAAGACGGGAAAAGATTTGTCCCTACTGTGCACTAAATTCTCTTTAAAATCAGCATTGGGAACAAGGGATCTTTGGAGAATTGTAGCTGTCTCTTAGCTTTAACCACAGTTCCTATTGGTGGTGTCAGTGGACCTGACTGGAAGTTCTGTACACTCCTATACGGATACTGGACCCCCCTAAGTGCAGTTTCCTTTGGTGTTCTGATGTTGCTCGAAAAACACAGGCACGATGTTGGTGATGATGGATCCCCAAAGGAAGCACAGTTCAACCAAACTGGGAGGATTTAGCAAAATGCATAAATTTCTTGTCTGCTACTGTTTGTAAGAGGCAGATCTTTACAGTGAGCCTAAGTCACAGCTGGCTTTTTCTGGAATGGTTTATGCTCTTGACCCTCCTCGGCTGTGTAGCCAATAGGGAGTTGTCAGGCTACATGTGTTTTTAAACTTCTTTCAGCTAAATCAGAAATCCAAAAGCAAAATACAGCTCTCAGCAGTATCATGTGGAGTTGTGACACTCCCTGGAGGGCTGGGGTACATAAACCAATGAATGGATTACAATGAGGCATAAATGTAGTATTTTCATCCATGACAGATATAATCTCGAGCCTGTATTTTTCATGTTACTTAACTCTTTCAGAACATAATGTGTGACAGAAAATGTCTTATAATGCACATTGCAGTAAATATCACTCAAGTATGCTTTATTGCTGAGCTCTACATGTTTCCAGAAGTTAACAGGCACAGCTGGGATATAAGAAATGGCAATGTTGTATATATTTCTTGAACATACAAAATACCTTGGCTCTCTTCTCCCCCACTCTCCACATTACATCCCCAGCTGTTCTGATCATGTCACAGAGTGGATGAGTTTTTCCATCGTCAGCTTCTCCTAAAATGATAACCTTTATTCAGGCTTTCATCCTCCCCAAAATAAACAGCATTATCCACATTGTCATCACATTCAAATTAGACTATCAGAGTGTGGCACAGAATAATAGAAATGGAAGGTGGTAAACTGCCTGTTGGTAGCTGTACCTAGCAGAAAATACTCGATTTAATATAAAATCATAAAATGATTGGCATTGGAAAGGATCATAAAACTCATCTCATTCCACCCCTGCCATGGGCAGGGACACCTTCCACTATCCCAGGTTGCTCCAAGCCCTGTCCAACCTGTATTTGAACATTTCCACGGACGGGGCATCCACAGCTTCTCTGGGCACCCTGTTCCAGGGCCTCACCACCCTTGATCACTCTTGGTTAGCATGAAAAACATTGTACTTACTATAGCAGAAAACTGAAGAAATCTTATTTTGTTTCAGATAAATTAAGGACTGGTCAGAATGCACCCTCTAACCCATACATGACAAGTGGCAGCTGCAGCAAATGAAAGGGAATAGGAGTGGTGAAGGAAGTATTAAACGAGAAAACAAACATGTAAACAAAACAGAAATAAACATCCCAAAAATTAAATACTAATGTGTTACAGAGAGAGAACAGCTACTTCCAAACATTTGGCAATTTCAGATATTATACTGTGTTGCATGAGGACAATGTTATCTCCTTTTAAACTGCCATTCCATTTAAACCAGAAAGCTGATGTGTGTACTTGAGGTCTGTATTTGGTAGGCATTTTTTCCCCTTTAGCATAAACCTTGTTGATTTAAAAAGTGAACAAAGATGAATCAGGTGGTAAATGTATTCATGTAATCATTTTCATTAATAAGCTGTTATAAATAATAGAGGGAAGGTTTTAAGTGTATAATTCTCTGTCGCACAATTGAGATTTTTCCACATCTTCAGCAGTAAGTTAATTAGAATCACCTGCATTTTCTTGGGCGGACACCAAATGGATTGCAAACAAAAACAGATTAAAATAGCTGTAGCTCATGGCATACAGATGACAAGATTCACAAAGAGGACAATCAGGCAATGAAAACCTCCTCTTTTTCAAACATTTTTAAAGGAAATTCAGCTCTTGTGAGTCGCTGTAAAAAGACGTTTGTAAGTGTTTCGCTGAAAGACTAGAATGGCTTTGTTTCTGATCCCATGATGAGTGAAAGAAATGTTTAAGAAAGATCACTTTACAGAGAGATTCAGACTGAAATGTGATGACTGTGATTCAAGCCAAGCCAAAAATTACAGCTCAGAATTAAAGGGGATGGACGTGGCTTGGGAATCCATTTTCCCACATTCCTGAATCTCAATCATCCCAGCCAATGTTTAAAAGAAAATACAGTGGAAAGCAATGAGGTCACTTTGTTTAGCTGCAAGAAGTGGGACTAGCAGAATGGCAAAAGTATATATTGGAGGTAAGGGCAAAATTACAGTGAGCACGCTGCGCGTTCGACGGCTTCATTCAAAACAAATAGTCTCAGAGCTTAGTTTAGTTTCTTGTTACAGGCAGCCTCCTGAGTAAGTCTTGTTGTTCCTGGGGCTTTTAAACCATAAACTTCTTGAATGTCAAAGCACAGCACAATAGAGGAGAAGACGGAGGCAGAGCAAGCTTGATTTGGGCATTAAGCAGCAGCCCCGCGTAGCAGTGAACTGTGTGCTCATTTAAATTACACTTGCTTTGTACTCTCGCTGCCCTTATTTATTTGTGTATAAATATCTAAGTGGAAATTCTGCCATCGAGTGATATGAAACAGAATGAAGCATATCCTCCATCATATTCACTTGTTACCCATTCTCAGTATGTAATGCTCATATTCAGTGTTTTAATTGCTTCCATTAAACAGTTTCTATAGGGTCTTGAAAACAATAAGATTTTAGTCAAGCTTTTCTCCTTTCATTGCATCTTGGAGTTATTACTGCATGAAAAAATTTGATTCTCTTTTTATGTAGGAATGCCCCTCATCTTCTTGATATTATTGCAGTCAAACATAGAATTATTTCTTTTCAGATAATTTCCTAAAGAGATTCACCAAACTTCATGTCAGACACCTCCAACAGAGCCATTTCATAGCCTGTTAAGGACGAGTACAATATTCTCTCTCCTTTCTTTCTCCCACTGTCTCTGCCTTTACTAAATTCTAAAACAGTGTTGGATTTCTACTGATCATAGAATAAAGAAAATATTGTTGATGCTACCTTGAATTCAGGCTTGTCTGTCACAAGTCCTGCAGCTTGGTAGTGTTGGAAGGGAATCCAGTACCTTCAAACCGTGTGAAATGTACGTATGTAAAGAACATTACTCCATCCTCACTTTAATAGGAAACAGCAAAGCATATATTTTATGTTTCATGTTATTTGCTTTGCTATCAAGTGCAGAGCTCTACTAGAGATCCTGTTTGTAGCCCATGAAGAGGTTCAATCTCATCCCTGCTTCTTTGACACTCCTTTATAATTCGAGGGATTACGTTAGTCCTGTTTGTTATAGCATTGAGCTCAGAGATCATGTTCAGCTATTTATTTAAACCTCAAGTCCTTTGTAGCCTAAATCCAGAGTGTTGGATGTACCTTTTGTTTCTCCCTACCGAACCTGATTTTGCCAGGCTGTGGCTGTTTAAGGTAGTAGTTCAGATCTTCTGTAACTTTACCTGTCCTTGTCATCATTTAATATCTCCCTGACCTTTGTGTCATCTGCTTGTTTTGCCAAGGGAATTTTTTTCTCTCATTGTCCCATCTCTGATAGAGGTATTAGATGGCACTGGATGAGAGCTCTGCTCTCGAGAGCTGTGCCAGTTCTGACCTTGCTAACTGATATCTCCCATTAACTACCGCATTTTGAGGTCTGTCACCGAGCCAATTTTTAATCCATGTAATATATGCCCTGTTAATTCTATAGAATGCAAGTGCTTTAATCAAAATGTCATGTGGTACTATGTCAAAAGTGGCACAGAAAGCCAAACACACTATTTCAATACCATTGCCTTCACCAACCAGACCTGTCAAATATTCAGTTCCATCAAAAAATGCAACAAGTTTTCTAGACAACTCCCTTATTTCATGAAACCATGCTGGTTGGGATTAATGATATTTTGTTATGAATTATTTGTTCACAGTGTCCTGAATTAATTATTTAAGTAGACTGTCTGTGACTGAGGTCAGTCTAGCCTGTCTCCAAGAGCATCCCTCTCAGCTTTTACAATATCAGAATAACTCTTCAGCCTTAGTCATTTCCAAATATTTCTCTGTATTTTATTTGCAAATGAGAGGCACAAGCATATCATGGCCACCAATGAAAATGGATGTTTTTTAAGACAGTGGTTATCTTTTTGTCCTTCAGACTGACTTCCAATATCATCCATCAGAAGTATCTAACATGACATTTTTATGGCACCCATTTCCGTGGTGGCCAGGTACTCTCTCTGGATGGGGGGATGGATCTGTTTCCATATCAATTGATGATATGTTGCTGGGATGTTTTAAGCCTCAAAAATGTGATCATTTGCTGGGAGGAGAACAAGAAGGGGGTAGTTCTGGTGATCAAAACAGCAGCTTTGTTCCAGCAGAGCAGAGTCAACCCCAGTGCCAGCCCCCAGCACTGCTCAGAGAGGTTTGGGTATGTATAACCCCACCCTCTGCCACACCAAGAAGCAGGAGAGGAATGTCAGCAACACTTTCTGGGGTGTAGCTCATATTTGCTTCATGGTTTCCATCGTTTTCACCTTTGATCTCCATGGAGTCAGACAAAAAAATGTTATTTTTTCTCACACGTTCACCTGAAACTTCAGGTACATTTTGTCACCCTAGGCAGATAGAGTATTTTAATGTCAAATTTTAGTGTGTCAGATTCATTCTTTGCTACTTACATGATTTTCCTTCTATTGGAATACACATATTGATCCTTTTGTGAAATTTTATTTTTGTTGCACGTTGTTTTGTGTTTTTCTCATCACATTATTGTGACGTGGATGTATTTGCTGCATTCACTCATTTCCGCTTCTTTAAATGATTTCTTGCCTCACTTTTGTGCCCTCACTAAACTTTAAAAAAAAAAAATGTTTATAAATCAGATATTTATGGTAAGATGCATATGAAAACACGAGGAAAGAATTATAGTTTTAGGGAGAACATACCCTGATAATGACCTCTTAAATATTTGTAAAGATAGCCCTGGGCATCTGAGCCCACAAAATAGTTTATAATACAACAGCTTGATTGCATAATGATACTTTAGTTTTAAAACGTATGATCTTTCTGTTTATGGGAAGGCATAATAGGCTCCTTTGAAATACAATAGTTTTGCCCTGAACATAACTGATTTTAAATGAAAGGACTAACTAAAGAATGCCTTTCTTCAAGTTTGTACTTCACTTTGTTGTTGAATCCAGCACGACGGTTTCTTTTACAAAACAGGCCTGGGGACCACACCTATTTCAGGATACATTAATTGTGAAAGTTCCATGGGTTTCCATGCAGGAAGTTACCTAGTGCTGTTTAAAATGATATGTTTTAAATTCTAAATCTGGTTAAAAACCAGAGAAACTTCTGCATACCACTACCCCTTCCTCCCTGCACATAGAGAATTTCTTTTTATATTCAGTTTGAAGATATTGTCAAGTAGAGATTAAGATTAGACAGAATCCAGTGTGATTTGGGAGAGGGATTCTTTTCTATGCAACAGGAAGGAATTAGTGAGAACATTTAACTGCAGACAGTTCATAAATCACCTGGACTCCCTCAACAAATATTGAAATCTAATATTTTAAAACATTTCTTTGAATCAATATATCACCTAAACTATAATTTTCTTCTGTCTGTTTAATATTTCTCTGCAACACCTGGTTCCAGCTCAAACTGGTACTAGATCTGACACTGGCCTTCATTCATGGTTACTTTCATTTTGGATAAGAGTGCAAGAAATGTTTTAAACAAGTATTCTTCTAACATCTCTTATGCAGTGCAGAGTGACTATAACTTTCCTTATTGCTCATGAATCTCAGCCAAGCCTGAGTCCAGTTGCCTTTTACCTTTCTCATCAGGAGCACCTGTATAATTTTTTTTAAACTAAAATAGTAAAAATTTACTATAATTTGGCAGCTGAACTGATGTATTCTTGAGTAAGACCTTTTGCTACATTTCTTTTGCCATCACAAATTTCAGCATGGAAATGCTGAAGTCATTATCGTGCTTTTGGCTATAATTTCTAATTGTGGGTCCATCCTGTTCTCAGGTTCCTCATTAAAACAAACAGAAACAGAGTTGGAGACTGGAATATAAAGCAAATAAAATACTTGTTCTCCTTTAGGGCAAAATCCAGTGATTCTACCCCGATAAACTCCACTACAAAACACAGGAAGGTCATCCTATAGTGAACTAAACTTGACTTTATTACAACGAATATTTTTTTTGTGAAAGTTTCTTTACCACTACACTTAAACTCCAGCACCAGATAGGAAACTGAGCAAGAATTTTGTTTCATCTTGTTCCCTAACTATTTATAGCCCGCCGTGAAGAAACACTTACAGCAGTGCAGTGATGTATTTATTCTTGATACAGGTGCCCTTAAATGTGAATTTGCTCTGAAAATTTTTCATAGAATCAGGATATTAGAACTATGAAGATATCATTTTCTCTCTCTTTCTCTGCCTTTCTCCTTTGTGCCTAATTGGATTTCCAAAATAAGTTGTTAACAATCCAGCTAAGATAATGTGGTCATGAAAAGGATGTCCAAATCCACCAATTTGCATTGGTTTGGTTTGGCTTAACTTTCAAAGTTCTTGGAGCAGAAAGTTGATGGCATGTGAATGCTATAATTGGCTTAATTTTTAATTTTTTTTTCTCTGCCATATTCTATAGTGCCCAAATGAAATGCTAATCAAAACTCATTTCTGGACCAAAATTAATTTATTAACAATAATAATGCACTTGTGTACTCCAGATCATGTTGCAAAATGTATTCTCTACCAATTTACAGCACAACTTGTTCACTTTCACTTGATCTGGGTGACTTAGGCAGGTTCCAAATTGATGCTCTTAATGTGAGACTATTTCACCCAAAGTGACATAGACTGTTTTCACTTACATATAACCAATGAGTTTAAGAACTGAATTGAGTTAGATCCAAACAAAAGTTAAAATTCTGTCTGGTGGCTTGCCTGTTTGTTAGTTTGATTTATTTTTCCTTTTTAATTTCTGGTTTAGACTTCAATTTACATGATGCAATTCTTAATCCTCTACCACAAGAGTCCCACAATCCTATGCTGGGAATTACTCTTTCACTCTCCCCTTACTAAAACAGAATTAGACTCCTCAGATTTAGGTTAGAATTGCACTACTTAAACATTTTAGTAATTTCCATTTGCTCATATGTTATATATCCAGCAGATGGATAATTTCCAAGTTTTCTTGATTACTAAATCCTTTTTGATTTCTCTTAAATAAACTTTTTCTTTATCCCTCTGTAACCAAAGGAGAGATCTTCCTGAAATAAATCATGACTCTCAATATTAAGTTGCAGGACACCCACAGGTGCAGGGTGGAAAACTGTCTAATAAAACACACAGATAAGCACAGAATTATTATTAATAATCAGATAAAGAAATTATTATTAATTTTTAAAATAAGTTTTTTAATGTAAACCAAATCAGGATGTTCCTGGTAGCATGGACATAAAATGAGAATTTTATTTTATAAAGAGACAGAACAAACATGCAAACACACAAAAGATTTTATTTGGTGTCAGTCTGCATCAAAAGGAAAAGTAAATTTTTTCCAATATTTCTAGTCCACTGAGAAATGCCTCCAAGCACTCGAGTCCACTGGCTATGGCACTCATGTGCCAAGGCATGGTGCAAGTGTCAATAAAGACTTGAACCTCAGCTGCTTCTCCTTTAACTGTTATCACAGCTGGGCTTCTGGGCTTTTCCATTTGTTTTCACTCTTACCTATACCTTCAGATTTCCTTTTCCCCCCAGCTCAGATTGTAAAAATATTCCCCCTAGATACATTGTCAGGAAGCATTTCCTGAAAATTTTTGGGTTTGACAAATTAGCGTTTTCCAAGAGAAAGGCTTTCTCTGAAACTGCTTGCCAAAACCTAATTAAAACTTGTGTTCCAAGGGATAAGTAGCCTTTAAAAAAACCTGGTTTGTGTAGCTTCTCTTGGCTTCTCATGTACTTGCAAGTTTTAAATGTGAAATGACAATGTATGCTTCAGTGGGTTTGATTTTTAAGCATGCAGATTGGGTCGGTGTCGCACCGCAGCGAATTCTCCCGGAAAAGGAGAGCAGTTCCCATGTGCTTTGAAATGCTACAGCTATGCAACCGGGGCTGGAAGTGCTATTTTAAACACTCATATCACCAGGGCTTGCTGTTGGAGATAATATGTCACAAAAGGGAGTATGACATCTAGTTTCACCTAGAAGATAAACCTTGAGTAGATATGCAGGGAGAAACAAGACTGTCGGGTTGCCCTTGAAAAGAATGGCCCATATTAATGAAGAAATGTACTCCAGGGCATATGCTACTTGGGATATTTAATTTCATCCTCAAACCTGTCTGATCCGCTAGAAAGAATATAGTAGAGAAATGGTGGTTGTGTGGAGTCTCACACGCGTCATAATTTCGGGGTGGGCACCTCAGTGCTTTATTTTCAGAAAGGTCACAGCCTCAGAAATTCATGTCTGAGAAACCCAGACCCCAGACAGAGAAGTTTTCCGGGCACTATTAATACAAACATCCCACGTCCGAGCAGGGCTGGCGCGGCACCGTGCCCGTCCCAAACAGCCCTTCTCGACGAGCACGAGAGCCAATTACCCCTCGCTTTCCTGTCACACTCAAATCCCCTTGCAGAACCGCATTCTGCTGACAGAATTACAAGATAATTATAGCTAGGTGTTTTGTATTCACTTAAGTTAATCTCCCACTTTTATTTTTCGTTGTTGCTTTAATCAGTGAGGAGGCACTTCAGATGTTGTCAGGTGGATTATTTTTCAGTCGCTCGCCGCGCTGCTCTTCTTCATGCTTGTGAGGGTGCTCCTGCCTTCCTGACGGACGTACAAAGAAAAATACTTCTATGATCTAAAATGAAATATGTGGTTTTTTTTCAGGTCTAGATGTTGATGGAATATACAGAGTTAGCGGCAATCTGGCAACAATACAGAAGTTACGATTTGTTGTCAATCAGGGTAAGTGATTCCTCCACCCTGGTAATGTTTTGTTTAGTACTTAACTGTCTCAGATGACAGTATTTCAGGATCTGCTATACATTAGTGGCATAGAATGATGAGCCCTGTTTTGGAAAAGAGAGGAAAGGGAAGGTAGAAAGATATTGCACAGAGGGAAATGTCAGCTAGGAGAGAGGAAAAAGAGCAGAGTAAGCAGAGGAAAATAGTGGTTAAACTTGAGACGAGAAACAAACAACAAACAAATCTAAAAATACGGGAGGAAATGGAGACGTGAAATAAGGTGGCAAAAAGCAAAGCATATGTAGAAACCGAGGAATCAAAGTGAGGGGGAAAGAAAAAGATTAAAAGGAAAAATAGCAGATTGTTTGGATGTTGAAAGTTAAACAAAACCAAAAGTAGAACAGGGATCCAAAGGAAACCAGCAAAAGAGAACAAGGTGCTGAAAAGAACTTAAAAGGAAATACTAAAAGTGGAGTACTGGCTTTGCCAGTCAGTGGAAGATTTACCACCGATTTTGGAAACACAAAGATTTGACCCCAGAACATGAAAGAAGAAAGATGAATATTTTGGGGTCCTGCTAACCAGAATTAGAACCACCCTGTACATATTTACTGAACATATTTCCACAGATTCTGCGTATAATGAACATATTTCCACAAATACAACAGCACACTTTTCACTGATGTGGCCTAAAGAAGTCTAACATTGATCGATAGAACCTGTTATAGGTGTGGAAGCTGATATTGGGAACTAATAAGGATGAATGACAAATAAATTCATCTCCAAATATCTTACTACTCTTACCAAAGACTAACTCTCTCCACGTTTAAAAGCTTAACAAATATCATTGATGATAGTGAACCTCATGATACTACTTAAAAAGAAAATGAAATCAAGTTTCTCAGAAATTAGGAAAAATACCAAATCTTAAATTGAATTAAAGACTTTATACACTTTTAAATGAAACAAGTATAAATGTGAAGCTGCTGCAACATTTTGTCCTACTTTTTATGATCTTTTTATAAATTACCTGGAGACTATTACCAGAACTGCTAAATATTGTGTATTCTGTGTGGAGGTGATAGCTGTTGCAGAACAACTTCCTCAATTAGCCTGGTACTATACATAAACTAAGATGTTTGACTCAAATATTCTCATGAAATTGAGAGATAGGAGAGATGTAAAAATATTCCCACCTTCAAGCCTCCATTTACATCTCTAGGGAAAGTTTCAGGGGATCAGTAGGTGTTTTCCACCTCCTCAGCTGCTCCAGATCAGTCTTGTCTTCAGCTGAAACTGGAGGGTGAACTCTGGTTTATGAGGAATCAGTATTTATGGCAGAAAGACTGAATAAATCATCATTTACCAATCAGCCTCACGGTTTTGATTCATTACTTAGGTTCTCTTAAATTTATAGTTGTTGGGTATTTGTATGTCAATAGTGAAGCCTACCTTGGCTTTCAAATGACTGTAAGCTGTGTTTTGTTTGGAGACACACAGGCAAAAATGCGATTTTCTATCCTTCTTCACTGCCTGGGCTCTTTGCTCAGGAAAAAACTGTGCCATAAAAATAATGGTCCTGTCTATCATGTCTCGTGGCATCCAAAGGTTAACATACTTGAGGTTAACATTACTGCTCAAGTTTTCACCTAAAACAGATGGGCTGATACTGTAAAGCTAGACAGAAGTCTAAGCTGGCTTTTTGCAGCAGAGAGGGACCAGACACCTTTTTCTTCTGGTTTATACTACTGTGAAAAATGAAAATATAACGGTGGAGTTAATAGTACATTAGAGCCACTCTGGCACCGGCTACTTAAGGGATGTGCAAAAAAATCTGCCTGCTGAGTGACCAAAGGAAATTTAAAGAAAACTAATGCCCCTGGAGAACCGCCATCATCTTATCAGTTATGATAATCACTGTTTCTTATGTTAGTCTTTATTGATACAACGAGGGCATTCATGCATCACAATGGAGTGGATTTTCGATGGGCAGTGATAATGTCTACCCAAACACCCTTTACACGCCATTTAAAATCCTGTCTATAAAAAATTTCTATCCAGGTCTGTACTTAGGTTTTCCTCAGGTGAATGCATGCAGAAATGCTCAAGTTTAACTCCTGTAAACCCTAGTGCCACTTAGCAGTCCCCAGGGGTGACCCCAACACCACGTGAGGGAAGTGGGGGAGTGGAGAATTGCAGCCCCCAGAGAATAATCCGGTAATTTTTAATCGTGATGTTCAAGAAGGAACACAGCCACAAAGCACGGCCAGCCAGTGTTTCAACAGTGTAAACAACATCCTTTTTCTGCGCTAAGTAGGAACCTGCAGGCAGCAAAGAGCCCACTGGGTCGTGGTGTACCTGAAAAATGCTGCAGGGAGATGGGGGAAACAGGATTTATTTATTTATTGTGTGCTTGGGAGGGCATTCTCCACCCAGTGTATCCCAGAGCCTCGTGTTTCCTGTCAATTATGTGCTGCAGTTTCAGATGGCTTCATGAAGGAAAAAAGTTACTAGGAATACTACTGTGTGCTCCCAACCTGCTTTTTTCCCAATCTCGGAGCTCTGCAGTGGGATGATGGTTAATAACTCACTCTCCACACATTCTTATCCCTCAGTAATTATTGTGACCTCCTCAGGTCAACCCTTGCACCTTCATTTTTTGGTAGTTAACAGTGGGAAAAGAGTATTTGTACATGTGATTTTGCCATCACGTTTTTTTTTTTTTTTAAATTTAGTTAAAGTTTAATTTAATTATAAATGCAAACAAATGTTCTGACAAAGACTATTTGCATTGCGGAGATTGACTGNCGGAAAAGAGTATTTGTACATATGATTTTGCCATCGCGATTTTTTTTTTTTTAAATTTAGTTAAAGTTTAATTTAATTATAAATGCAAACAAATGTTCTGACAAAGACTATTTGCATTGCGGAGATTGACTGCAATCAGTTCTTCTACAGGCCAAATACTCATTGGGCTCTTTCTTCCTGCTTGCTTTGCCATTGTGTTACACCTACATTTAGAGGCTATAAATAATATGTATCACATTGGAAATTAAGGATCATAGAAGGCACTCTAGGCTGGCTGCCATATCAAAGTATTTTTTATTAGAATAATCATTAATTAGAATATAGCAAAGCTTTATTTGGCTCCTTTTCCTATACTGTTAATGTCATCTGCAGCATCAAAAATGAAATGAGAGAACTGGTGAATATGAAAGGAAAAGAAACTAAGAGTTGACAGCTTTATCATTAAAGAAGAAATAAGAACAGCAAAAATATAAAAAAAGACTCTTGAAATTCTAGATTTTTAGGGATGAAGAGGGGTTTGCAATTTAAAAAAAACCAGCCAGGTATCTTTTTAAATTCTCTGAATAGACTTTGTGTTTCATTCTCATTTCTTGAGGTAGACAGCTCCTGAAGAGGGTTTTGGCCTTGCCAACATGAGCAGCAGCAGAACAAACTACCTTATTTACTTTATCCCTCTCACAGAGTTTTCTTTTTCTATAAAAGTCTATTGATATCACACCTTTTTTGCTTCTGTGCAACAGGATTATCTTTTATCTGTGATTTATTTTCCCATTAAGAGCTGAAAAGATCAGTTGATCGTAAGAGGACTGGGCTATAACATCTCTCAGCACTTTTGAAACTCTAAGTCATCATTTTTCAAATCACTGAATCAAGGCAGTAGAAGCTGCTTGTACCGAACTGACATCAGGAAATTCGTACTTTTCTTAGTCTATAAGCACTGAAAAATTTGGGGGTTAGAGACTAAGCTACCAGGCAGTGGATATTTTTGGCTGAGAACCTAAAGTAAAGGCTTCTATAATAGCTGGAGACATTAGACAGAGATGTCTATTCCTCTTATGATTTCCATATTATTGGTTAAGTCAAAAACTTGAAATGTTAAAAACCAAACAAAAAACCAAGCAGAAACAGAGAAGGTACTTGGAGGAGTTCTGCTGATTTTAAGCAAGGTCTAGTAAGTTATATCCTTTACATATATTTATAAAGATATTCTTTTAATTCACACCTGTAGGAAAAGGGATAAAATAACATTTATGGGTCTGTTAAGCCATGTAAAGTGTGCTGGCAGTTGCAGGGTATGAGGTGCTACTGAAAAGATCCCTTGTTCTTGCCCAAAGCCCCAGGGAGGGTCTGACATGGGCCCCAGGTGGGGCTGCTCAGAGTCATTAAGGCACCACTATATGAACCTGGGGACAGGGGGGAGGTGCTTTTCGATAACGAAACACACCAGCACTGGGGCAGAAAGTGCCTGAGAAAGAAAACCAAGAAAAAGGGAAGACTTTTCATCCATCAGAGTTTGTAAGTAAAAGTGAATTTTTCTCTGCTTTGGTGGAAGCCATTATGCTGATTATAGAATCCCAGAACGGTCTGGGTTGTAAGAGACCTTAGAGCTCGTCTCTTTCCAACCCCTTGCCTCAGGGAGAGATGCTGTTCACTAAGCCAGGTTGCTCCAAACCCTGGTCCTGTGTACGGGGTGTGTGACACACCCCGATGTAATGGGGTGAGGACCTTCTTTGTGCTGAGCCAGGCTCCTTGTGCTGCTTCCACACACCTCTCCCATCAATCCTCAATTAACTCCACGCTGAAGACCAGGGACACCCGGGTGAGGAACTGGAACCTGCCTTTTTTAAGCCTCCTGTGCTAATCTGCTCTATAGCTGGAAAAGCATTCACTTTCTACGGCTGTCAATCAAGCAATTATCATGAGCACTGAATTAACTGAAAAGAGAAAAAAGTGGAGCTATAAAGAGTTCCTAACACATTGCTGAAACACTAGGGTTCTATCCCAATGCATACATGTTCAGGGAAACTAACCACAGAAATACAGATTTCAATACTTATTGGTTCATTCAGTGAGTGTTGGTTCATGCATAATACAAGAGAGTTCCTAATTGTCTTTATATCCTGAGCTTTGTTTGTAAAATGCTGGGTGTTTGCTGTGCAGATGACCTTTGCATCCCATTATTTCATCTGGAATACCTTTTGGAGCACCACAGACCATCCAAAGGTCAACGACTGTGTTTTTACAGCTCTGTTGCTCTACTTATGTACCAAAGCAGGGGCAAATACAGGAATTTTTACCGAGGCTAAATATTATGTTATTGCAGAGAAGTGTGTTTCTTGTGGAACATGGGAAAGGATAGCCAAAGATATCCAGATACTCCTACTTTGAGGGGGGAAGAAAAAGTTAATTTAATCTTATCCTCCCATTACCTCACCGTAAAAAAAAAAAAAATTAGGCAAAAAAAAATTAAAATGTTTCTGTTGTTTCTTCTATGAGAACATAGATGGATATGATTCAGTTTAAGGAAAAAATTAAGAGTAAAGTTTGAACCAGAAATACGTGAACTGATTACGAATATTTATTAACTAAATAATTTAATAATAAAGAAAATGCCTACTTGATTAATTGTTACAGAGTAAAAATTACAATAAAACTGTCTTGATCAGTGCTTTGCAGAAGCACCATTACTGTCTGTGCAGTTGTTTAACAAGGATTTAATTGGAAAGATAAGTGAATGCACATTTAAAAGTATTGTTAATTTGCTTTATAATCACCCCATCCTTCACAGTATTGACAGCACCAGGCACAAACCCCTTTCTCTTTTACAAGTATTATTTTCCATATGTGCACAATAAATTCTGAAGCAGTAATTGGAGATTTTATGGATTTCAACATACCTAGTGTTTTGAGTTTATAGGTGCCATATCCCTTCTCTAAAGGTTGTTCATAGGTGGTATTTTAGGTAAAATCGCTGCTTTTTTATTACCCATAGGCTTTTTTGGAGGTTGTGGTGTGGTAGTTTGTTGGATTTTTGGGTTTGATTTTTCTTATTTTGCTTTGCTTTCTTTCCTAAGAAATATCTAATTGCAATTTACTTTTCCTTTCCATTTGAAATATCAACAAAATCTTCGCTTCGACATTATTTTTGATTTAATAAACAACAGCCGTCAAAAACAGTAATCTTCAATATGCTTATATTCCATCTGCACTTATATTTATTGTTCTAAAATGGCTCGGATTAATCTAATTGACAAGTAAGAGCCCGGACCATATGAGCAGCTAAGGATGATACCTTTAACCAGCAGGATTCTTCGACCTAACTGACATGTTCTTTATCAATGAACTGGGAGAGAAGAGGAACAAATATTGGGTTTTTTTTGTTTTTTTTTTTTTTTTAAATATTGCTGATTCTATGAGCTTGCTGGGACCATATGTCTGCGTGAGCTGGGCTATCAGGAACTGGAGTGGTTTCCCGGCTGGCTCTGCCTCAGCGGGCACAGCCCGTGGAGCTGACACGAGACTGGAGCTGCCTTTGAAACAGAGACTCCAGGTCAACACAAATGGGCTGGGCGGTTGTGAAGGAAGCATTTAGGAGGGGAGAAAAGAGGGAGGAGGGAGCTGGGTGGAAAAAAGAGAGAAGCATCTTCTTTTCACAGCTTTATTTCTTTAAAATAAGAAAAAAAAAAAAAGTGGGGGGGGGGGG
>VZRV01001893.1:3908027-3957411 GCA_013398115.1 Falcunculus frontatus
AAAAAAAAAAAGGGGGGGGGGGGGGGGACAAAAAACAGGAATAAAAAAAGAAAATAAAAACCCCACCCAAACCAACACAACAACAGAAAACCCCACCCCAAACCAACAAAACTTCCCATTTAAAAATTCCCAGATCTTTCCGTTGACCCAATATATCCATTTCAAAGGCAGGCAGGGACTCTGATCCTGCCCTTAACAAAGGCTCTGTGGGCACAGGAGAGCAGGTCCTCTCTCAGCTGCCAACTCCCAGAGGGCAGCTACAGACATGGAGGTCCAAGAGGGTTGTCATGGGCTTTATTCTAAACTTGCAGCATGGATCACTGGATAAAAGGGGGGAAATAAAGAGGGGTGATTCTCTCTTGAAGTCACTCTCCTTTTCGTTCGTCAGTCCCTAATTTCTTGTGTGCATACCTTGATGAGATTTCCCTTTATATCTGTCCATCTCACACCTTTTTAGATGTTTTAGGTTATTGATTGTATTTTTCAGGCATATAAGAGACATGAACGTGCCTTGGTGGGGGTCTAATCTTAGAGCCACCCTCCAGCCTTGGTGACGTTCCCTGTGTGATCAAGCACATCCCAGGCAGCAAAGTCTTCTTCACATCTGCCAGCAGCTATTCATGTGACCAGTCTCGCTGAGAAACCAGTAAGAGTGATCCAAAGTTCATGATGGAAATATCAGGCTCAAACTGGGTTACTTGCTAGCTGAGAACCAAAATGTCTTGAAAGCCTTGAGTCAAAAATAGTTTTTTCTTTCTTTTTCACACTTCCCAGGCAAGCACAGAAAATAAAATGGACTGAAGCAATTTTCAAAAATAATTATAAAACAGCTTGCTTCTGGGTTAAGACCTGCATATGCCAAGCTGTAGCCAAGAATTTAATTTTTTTAATTTTTTTTTTCCAAGCTTTAAAACTCTGACAACAGAATACTTTAATTGAGCCCACAGTAGTTGGTGAATCAATTAATATGTGCATGTTACTCATGTGGGTTCTTCTTTTTCTCTTTTTTAAGCTACAGAAAATTTATTATTATTAATATTCAAAGGAAACTTTGTTTTCCACCTCTTCCCTTTCTCTTTCCAGAGGGGAAGCGGGGAAGCTATGGTACTTCCAAGAGTGACTTGTAAATATAAGTCAGGTGACAAAATCTAATGGAAATCCTAATTTATGCAATGAATACTTCAAATTATTTTGTAAATAATGCACACTGTATAATAAAAATGGATAGAGATTGAATGTTAATGCATTTCCAATATAACTATTTTATGTTCAGTGTGAAGAAAAAAAAGCAGGCAGAAAAATACTCAGAATTCGGAGTCTTAGTTGCCCAATCTGTAGCTCTGTAAAATTTCTCTTACGAGTGGTATTGTCATGATTTCCTTTTCATGTGCTGAATAAGTCAGTGGAACGGGGCAGCAGAAGCAGCAGGCTGGGTTAGTGCGGTCAGCCACAAACATACCGTGGATTTTATGGCATGCATTGTATGATGAAGCATTTGAAACATGCCTTTTATTCCTTTCCTACCCGCAGCACTATTTGCGTTACAATAGCATCTTGCTTGGTAACACTTCGAGAAGTTGAAGAGCTTCTTGATAACCCCTCAAGGAGTGTTATTTAGTCGCTGAGAAGGACGGGAGGCTTGCACGCCGCACTGAGGGATTGCCTTTTTTTGGGGGATGCTCATCGTTGTCATGGGTGACTCTTTGTTTGGGTTTGTTGTTCTGATAGTAACGCTACAGGAAATGCCATTCCACAGAGCTCCAAAAACAGCAAGAAAAGGAAATAAATTATTGAGCCATTTCGTTAAAGTATTAACAGGACAGCTTGCTACCTGTGATTTTTAGGATGACGGGATTGTTTCCTGAGCGTGGGGGTTGCCAGGCTCATTTATAGATAAACTGAACCAGGTGTCAAAGGTGATTTGCACGGGATATTTGTGTTTTGAGGAAATAGATATCCTGGAGAACTAATCTGCACAGCTCCTACTTATAGTTGGTCATGCTCAATGCCTTGCAAGACCGTGGTGTGGCCTAATATTTGGGGTGGTTTCCTCCCCTGTGGTAAATATCTCTAATTCTGTGGTTTGTGTGTAAAAGTAGCTGACAAATATGAGCTTGCAATGGGCCTGCAACAAAAAGGGTGATGTTGCATATGGATGTACGCTGCATAATATTCTGCAGGGTGCCATGGGATGAGAATTTGCTGCACCAGGGAATGTGGCTTTATTGTCGTATTTGTGGTGTTCAGTGTGTCGAGAACTGGGGAAACCATAAATGCTGTGGTAGGGGCAGCTGTTGTGGGTAGCAAACGATTTTTTGGTTGGAGGAGATTTTGGTAATCCAGTTAAGTGTCGAACTCTGTCAGTTAAGAGTGGTGGGAGCCAAACTGGAAAACACTCAAATTTTAAAAATCTGGGAGGAAAAAAAAAAAAGGACAAAATCTAAAGTAAAACTTTTCTGATAATTGGAGACTTTTATGAGGAAATCTCTGTTCTTATATAGATTGTCTCATTTGTGCTTACACATTTCCTAGAAATACGTAACTGCTGAAAATATAACACTGTTCTTAAGAGATTTTCAAGTCACTCATAGCATCATTTTTTGTCTATTTAGAATTGAATATGCCTGTCTTTTTTCCTCACCTTTTTTTTTTTTTTGTTGTTGTGTAAAACTTCAGTGGAATTTCTTGCATGAGCAAATTATCAGAGTCCTGGAAAGCATCTTCCCTTAATACATTCTTGGAGCATTTTGGTGTTGATTCAGTTACTTAATCACTGCTATTTAGTGCCACTTGAGAGGATGCTGAGTGTCAGAGTGACTCTCAGAAGGCTGTTGGGTCTCCAGGAGAGTTGTGCCCTTGGAGACTGAGTGCTAGAAGCTGAGTGAGGTGTCTTAAAGCATTTAAGAAGCATCAGATGCCTGTATTTAGGGAAATTATTAATTGTGCTTGACTACACCATTGGCTTTTTCACTTTAAAAAAATAAAATCCCATCATATATAAGTGCGTAAGAATATTGCATACATATTTGGTGGGAAAGCTTTTTCATAAAAAGGAGCTTTAAGAAATAGTGATGTAGAAAAGTGCCATGAACTACTGTCCTGAACTAACACACACCATCTATGCAAATGTAAAGAAAGCAACATTGCTTTCACCTTCTCTTCCAAGCCCTAATTTACCCTTTAGATTTATTATTTTGCGGATTATTAAACATATTGATTTAAACACTTGGAGAGGTAGTCACACTGTATTTTAATTTCAAAGTTATGCATGATACCAGAGTCTTAAAAGTGAGAATGTAGCACAGCTCTCACTTGGGTTTTCAGCTCTCATCCGAATGTTAACACCGTTCAGCCTGTACCACGCCTGTTGTCAGTACAAGTAACAGGGATTGTTCAGATCTCTCGAGATCAAAGGTCCCATTTCCCAACTCTACTGTAACAATCCGAGCCTAATCAAAGCCCTTCGCATGGACAAACACCTCGGGGTGAGTTGGGAGAGTGATGCCTTTTGAAATCATCCTGTGAATCCATGGCTCTAATTTCAACGCATTGTCTCTTCTTTGTGTAATTACTATTATTATTTATACAACATAACATGGTCAAATTTCGAAATAATCAGGATATGGAAAGTTGAACATAATGGAATAAATGTTTTTATACTATTTTTTCCCTTCTACTTCAGAGTCAGTGTCCAAGTCTTCTAGTTTATATTCCTTTTTTTGTGTCCCTGTTGCACACTTTTCCCCCTATTACCAGCTGACATAACGTGGGAGACTTGGCTCATCTGTGGCTTGCACCCTGGGCTGACACTGGGACACAATATGGGTGGGAGATATTTTGGGGTGACGGTAGCCTGGAGTTAGGTTATGCCAAAATCCTGACATAAACCTCAGCAAGATCTAAGTATGGCATTCCTCACCTCTCCCTAGTGAAATAAAGGTGATAATAAAAGGCATCTTTAACCTGAATTTTGCAGGTTTGCAATGATGTTAGCAGAATTTGCAATAGCTGTGTTCATCACACTTTTAAATCCCATGATTTATAAAGACTGGATTGGGTGGACTATTAGAAAGTGGAGAAAAAAAAAAATCTCTTGCAAGAGAATAAGATGAAGTGCTTTGCTGGATCTGTACTTCTTGCAGTACACCGGAGAGATCTCCTTTTTTGGTTGCTTTTTTATTTTTTTCTCCTTTCAATTTTTTTTTTTTATCCTTTTCCCGGTGTAATCAGATAATTAAAAAACAAACAAACAGGGATTTCAAAACACATTCCCACCAACCAACATTATGTGCTTATGATGCAGAAGATTGAGAATGACTTAATTAAGTAGATAGCAGCAGTGAAGAGAAGATGGATGGGAGGAGGAGGAGATTACTTGCTCTTGGTGGAACTTCCTTTGGCTGGCGTCGGGTGCTTTTCTAGAGACAGGGCATTGATGGAAAAGGAAAATCTGGGAGGAAAATGGCAAGATGATTATATCACTGCGGAGCTAAAAGCTGTTCCTTGCAGTAAGAAAAGTTAGCTGCTTGCTCAGTGTTTTGTTCAAGGATAATGTTGACATCAGCTGAGTAGATGGGATAACGAGTTTCAAATAAAGAGGAAACCAGTGCATAGCATCTGAATAAATTTAGGTGGAGCTGCATGATGCCAGACTTGAGATCTGTAGGGGTGGGGTGGGATGGAATTGATCCTATCTAGAAAACAAGGTGCACTTGGGAGGGGAAAGTGGAGTTGTGAAACTGTGAGGACATCTGGGCTAAAGGGTGATAACAAAAAGACACCCGAACAGCTAAAAGAGCAATACTGAGGGCTTCTGGTATCATCAGCTGAATTTGAGGAAAGAAACTTTTGTTTTTCTGTGCTTAATGCTTTGCATATATGAAGATGCTACAGCAACTTAGAGATACGTATTTTTCAATCAGAGCCAAACGATAAAGCATCCAAACATAATGCAAATAATTGCAAACTGATGCATCCAGCATTCTTTTTTTAAAAAAAGAATAAATAATTTAGCTTTACACATGGGCAATCCTTGCTAAAAATTGCAAATCAGAAGTCTTCTGTTTGAATGTATTTTATTTTGTTAATGGATTCGCTCATATGAAAGGCATCTAATTGTATAATGTATTATTAGTCATTTTCTTTGGCATGCTATTAACTTTAAATAATTCTAATATTTAACATTTTATAACATGCACAACAAAGTTCTAACTCCAGCAGAGGAAAAAAACATGCATTAATAATAAAATTTTCATAGCTCTTTCTACTGTGTATGTTGTGATACATATTTGAGCAGAAACATTGAAAATTGAAGTGTAAAGCAACAAAGCCTGTTAGCATTTAAAGAATATACGTTGTAATATGCTGTGGTCCTGTAAATACAAGAGCTGGGATATAATTCAGTACAATTAAGTTATTTTAAGATTGAGTCAGATATAAAGTGTCATAGGATATAACTAAGTGCATCTACTCAATGTCTGCTCAGCAATGGCTGGGCTGGAGTGTATAAAATGGTGATTAATGCCCGCTAATGGAAGTGGTCTCCACCACAAGTTGTGAGCACTGGGGTTGTGGCTGGCTACGAAAACCGCACGCAGCAACACTGATAATCTCCAGTAAATCCCCAAGTTTTCCTGTGCTGGAAATAAGATGACAGGTCACATTAGAAATTTTCTCCTTATGGCGTATTTTTTTTTTTTTCCTTTTGTTTTAGTAGGTCAGATCTTGTTCCCGTGTGTTGTGGAAGTATTATGGGAATGAGCAGTGTCTAAGCTGCTTAACAAATGCACACTTTCCCCACACCAATCTGTTTTCTGGGGACAGCCAGGCTAGTGCTGTACAGCATCCTCTCGGTTGGGTGCTATTAATGTTAATAAAATGCACTTAGCACTTAACATCTCGGGATCTCAAAAGAGCTTGCAAAGCAGCATCATTATCTTTACATTATGGGTACGGAAAATGAAGGATAGGGAGAGTAAAAGATTTGCCCAAGTTTCCATGGTAAATCAGTGACAGAGCCAGGAGCAGAGCCAAAATCTGCTGATTTATAGTCAGTCTCCTATGTAGTGTGCCGTGCCATTTCACCAAACTCCATTTGCCAAGTCCCTACTGTGTACAGAGACTGTGGATAAGGCTGCAGTCACCCTCTGAAATGTGGATTTGGGGCTCTGGATAATGCAAAGCCAAATTAGGTCTTCAAATGCGGGTCTCCCCTGTGATGCTTCTCCAAGTGCAGTGCCACCTGTGCCACAGACAGCAAGGCAAAGATGCATGAATAATTGAAATTCCTCTGTGCTGGGGCTACAGAGTAAAAGGACCCAGTCCTTGAGGACCCCCAGGTATGTTTGACACTGGAATGAGGTCCTGGTTTGCATTCCTGTGGTTGCAGGGATGTGTTGCCACGCATCGTGTTTGGCATGACTAAGCCTCATGGAGCTGTGTGCATTTTGTGAGTATTTTGCAGTCAGTTTTGGAAATGACTCCATCCAGATAATATATGAGCAGATATGTATGTTGAAGGGCTTGTGCTAACATCTCTGTGAGATACCAAAATATTGCTAGCTATGTTTGGTAAGTAGGAAAATGAGGAGCTGAGTAACATGCCTACGGAAGTTTGTGATGATTCAGGGATACAAACCGAGTCTCCTTGTTTCAAACCCTCTGCCCCAGCCCCAGGGTTACCCTCCTTTTCACCTCTCTTAGGAGCCACAGTATGGATCAAAAGCTGAAAAGAACCAGCTTTCTTTCTGCCTGGCTGGATCACAGGAATGAGCAGGTAGCCAAGGGATGGGTTTAGTCATTGCTCTCGGCCCTTGTAGGTGAGAATCCTTCTTCCAGTAGTGAAACAGCCCCACAATTCCCCCTCACACTTTTATGCCTCTGTTTACAGTAATTGTATCAGTTGTAAATTATAATGTCAGGGGTTAATTTCTTGAGTGTGTTTGCACGTGTGTACCTGTGTTTGAAGACATTGCCCTCGAAGAGCAGAGGTTTGTCCTAAACAAGGCAACAAGGAATTATTAATTTTAGAGGAAGGGGAAAATGCAATCCCAGCTCTCTGATCACCTTCCTGGGATTCCTGCAGGGACACATCCTGTCTGCTGAGAAGTTCTGGCTGAGCTGGAGTCCTCTAATTTTCAGATTAAACATAATCCCAGGCACTGAGTTATCTACGAGAGGCTCTTTTCCCTCTGCTGAGCCCCTGTGCTGGCCTGCACTGGTCAGTCCTACCCATGCTACAGGCAGCATTTATCCTTATCTTTCCTTGTTCCTGCTGGCTCACTGGTTTTATCCACCTCTGGTCCACCTTGGCCAAGTCTGAATTTACTAGGGTGCTTCCTGCAGTTACCATAGGATCATGGAATATCCTGAGCTGGAAGGAACCCACAAGAACATCGAGTCTAAGTTCTGACCCTGCAGTTCACTGCAAAGGTGCTGCAATTCAGGCACCTACTTAATTTTCCCCCACTGCTTCACTGAGGATTTGGGGTCTTGCCTGTGTAGATGAGGCCACATCATGCCAAGATTTGATAGCAATACGTGTCAACAGCTGTTTGTTCTCTAAGAGGCATTCTGTCTGCAGGCTTGGTGAATAGGTGTGTGTGTGTGCATCTGAACTCAGCTTGGCTGTTCA
Source organism: Falcunculus frontatus (assembly GCA_013398115.1). NCBI lineage: Eukaryota > Metazoa > Chordata > Aves > Passeriformes > Falcunculus > Falcunculus frontatus. The sequence goes on from VZRV01001893.1 coordinate 3,915,661, forward strand.
CAGCTCCACAAATGTGTCTGTGTCTGCACACAGCTTGTTGGGTTTGGGCTTTTTTTTTTCCCCACCCTGTGTGTAAATAGGCCCTAAAAATCTGAGTTATTCTTCCTCTCTCATCCTGGTGAGTGATATCAGAGTGCTTTCAAAGACTTCAGGTTTGCAGTGAAGCTCGGACTGCTGTGTGATTTTGTGTGCTGTTGAAAATGAAGAATTTAGGTTGGGCTTTGTAGGAAAAAAGCTAATGCAAGGTGGACAACTTTATTATAAATCCCTATGCATTTCAAAGTCTCAGCTGGAAGAGAAAGCAAGATAGCAAGAACCACAAACACTGGTTGGATTATTTCTTGTTAAGCAAATGTAATACTGTGAAAGATTGACAGCACGAGAAACTGGAGTCCTCCATTTATCCACACTTCATTCCTAATATCTGGCTTCAACAGCAGATTGTAACCATAGAAAGGCTATAGACTCTGGGTGAAATGGCACTCCCTTTTGGATCCAGTTTTATAAAAGAAAACAATTATTCACAGAATGCGTGTCTTTATTCTTTATTGCACATTTCAAAGTCCCCATGAATACTCATTTGCATGTGACAGCTAATGCTGCATCTTGTATTGGCCAGTAAGAGGCATGATTGCACTAAATTGGAAGCAGCAGGCACAGGTTTTCTTTTAAGAATGGGGGTGGGGGTAGCCATCCACTCGTACTGTTCTCAAGTCTTCAGTCAAAACGGTTTTAGAACAGTTGCAAGTCTAGTTACTGGGATAATAAATCCCAAATTAACTGAATATGCAGATTTCACTTCCATTAGGTTACACTCTTTATCTTTTGTTAACAACCCCAACTTTTCGAAGCAGTCAAGAAGTGGGGAAGTGAAAACACCGAACTGGTGCTTCAGGAGTGAAAAATGAGGACAGTAACATGCCCCAAAACTGTTGTTGCTATTATTTCTTTTTCCCCCTCTTTCTTTTTTTTTTAGATAAACCCAGATAAATGCATTTATTCACCCGGCATAATTTTTTCCAAATGATCTTGTTATGTGGCTGACACACAGGATAGCAGAACCCCAGCAATGCAGAGAGAGGCTGCTGCCAGCATTGCTTACAACAAAATTCTATGTACACAGCAGCCACAGAAAACATTTATTTGGTAGCGCATTTCTTTTTCCTTTAGAAATGCATGCAGCTTCAACTCAGGAGCACGGGGAGAGATAGTGAGATAAATACTCCTATGGCTCCTGTGTAATCTCTTTGAAAATTATCTGGAATATAATGGGGACAAAAGCAGCTCCTTGAAAACTACCCGAAACTCACTCTTTTCTTAAATGTAATCTCCCAGCATAATCAGAGAGCAGAGCAACTAGCCGCTTATAGGAGCGAGGAGATTAAGGAAAACACCTTGAAAAGGTTTAGTACAGAAAACAGTGTATTGTGACCATTCCTTTCCAAAAAGTTAAAATTGAAAGTTGCTTTTTTCTTTTTTTTTATTCCCCTCCTATTTCCCGACAGCTCAAGGCTGTCACACTTTTCGTTAGAAAGCCCTAAAACGCCAGAGGAATTGCTGCAAGAACATCAGAAAGTTATCATACATGCAGTTTAACAACAAGATTACCTACAGTACATTTTTTTTCCCAGCAAGAAAACTACGTAAAATCATTGCATTCCAAGTAACAGACAGGACTTACTTTGTAAGATGGATTTCAAAAGATCTGGAGGCTTCTGTTCCTTATAAAACTATGCCAAAGACTATTTAAGTGGCCAGTAATATAAACATTATGCTACTAACACTGAACAGTTTATCACATAAATATAATTGTCTTCTTTTAGAAGAATAATAAAAGCCGAATCCATATGTTACACATTATTTAAAATTGTTTTCTGCAAGATGTATTAATCCCAGCGAAGAAGCAATTCTTCTGCTATAGAAGTAGAACAGCAGTTTTATTTTATTACATTGTCATTGTTTAATTTGTTTGTTCCCGGTAGTAGTTTCACAGATTTTTATGAACTGTTACTTTTATGGAAAGTCAAGTTACAAATGATGGACGCTGTTTGCTTGCAGGAACAGAAAGGTCATGAAGGTAGATAATGTATTTATTTATTTGCTTACTGTACTCCACCTTTTTTTTTTTTTTTGATAAATCCCTCAATTCTTAGCAGAAGCTAAAATAACTTGTGGTTTTTAGACCCAGGAGGCACATATTTTGATATTGCTCCTCAGAAACACTGTTAGCTCTGCAGTCTATTCAAATCTGGGAGTAGAATTTAAAGCTCGGATAAACAACGTTTGGTAGCAATGGCTGTGCAGAGCTTAGGGTTTATCTTTAGAGAAATGTGATCTTGCAGCTAAATGTCATTTTGCCTATTTGTTTTTATGAATTTGAGCTGAACACTAGAGCAAAAACTTGTCTGCTAAAAAAACCCAGTTCCACTCAGGACTAAATTATTTTCCATTGATTAAAAAATAACTACTTTTTTCTAGGTAGTGTAAGGCTTAATTTTGAATTCTTCTGTTCTAGAATTTAAAATTGTTAACTGTCATGTGCAAACCTGAACTCTAGATTACTCAGTGTAGCCTAATGACAAGATGAGACTCTAAATAACTTTGAGACAAAAAGCAGCTCTCAAAAATTGACTGTTTAAATGCAACGCGGAAAAAGGGCTTAAGCTGCTGAAATATTTTGGGCATGCTCACATCTGTAAATGAGGCTGAAATATCTGGCCTATTTAAACAGGAACAAGTCTAAAAATATTTTCTTTTAAAAAATTAGTTTTACTAGCCTCACCAAAAAAGCAGTCTTTGTAAGGCACCTAACAAAGTAAATGTAAGAGAAAATACATAATGCCAAATGTTTGAATTATTACAGTTATGACACAAGTCAAAATCAAAGTAGAAGAAAAATATTAAAAACAACTAATACGCCTTTTTGTTTCATGGTTAACTCATTGTTATCAAATATGCAAAATACAGGAGAGGCTTTTTGACCAGAGAAACTTAATGATTGGTTGTAAGAGCTGAAAGAAATTTCTCTGTGCTAGAAAATGTGCACACTGTCTGTCTGCTTTTAACCAGAGTCTTCCTCAGCTGGAACACCACCAAGTTCCTTATTTGCTGTCCATATCCCAGTAGGAAGTACAGTGCCATGGCTTGTTCGAATTATGGTCAGATCCTACCAACAGTTATTCTCAGAATTTTATTTCATTTTTTTTTTAATGGATTGTGGTTTGAACACTGCTTTTGACTGAAGTTAGTCACCAGCAAAGCTCAGTCTCATGTTTGCTCTGTGCTGCATCAGTTTTAATCAGCCCAGTTTTGATTAAAATATTTTACCCATGGAAAACAAGTAACCAAATCCCAGCTTTTTCCTTTTTTCCTCTGTTAATCTTGGTATGTTTTCTTCAAGCTGCATGATGTGATATGCATTAATACATATATATTTTGTCTAGACAAACAAATCTGTGTTTAAATAGATGCTAACTGTGGATCTTGGAAGCTTAACGTTCTCTCATCGTGGGCTCTGGTGTCAGTTCTTCTCTTTGTGCCTCTGTTTCTCGCTGCACCTTTTGTCTGCATTAACTACTTCGATCACAAACTTTTTCCTCACTCTCACTACAGGCTTTTATAATGCCTGACACAATGGGGCATGGATCTGATTAGGGCATCTTGTCACTCCTGTGGTTATAATAATCCAGATGGTGATACCACCACCAATAGTATAATAATAATAATAATAATAATAATAATAATAATAATAGTAATAATAATAAACTACCACCACCAACAGAAACCAATAATAATTATCATTATGCTATTTTTTCTATGACCGTTCACAGCCCTGGCTGTAAAATCTTCCCCTTTCAAACACTATACAAACTCAGTAAAAGTTTTAATCAAGGAAGTTTTAAGGATGTATTTATTTATTTAGATTTTTCATATTAAGAAAAAAATTGCATTTGTTGGCTGCAGTTTTAGAACTAACAATGAGTTTCAACATGGCCATGAAAAATCTAACTCATTGTTTCACATTATCGTATATATTGGCCTAGACATATATGTGTGAGGTTTCTTGTTTGTTTTGGTTTTTTTACTGTCAAGGAAATTACAGCAACACATTTTTATTTCCTTTGTCTGTGTGACAGAGTGGGATACACTTGGGTCAAATGCTGAACTCCATTTTATATTATAAATACATTTTACATTAGGGCATACTTTTTGCATATGTAAGCAAGATTATTAGGAGGTGTTCTGGTCGCTCTTCAGCCTGAGAGTAGTTGTTGACACTTCATTAAAGAATATCTGGGATTTTTTTAACCCAGATTGGTTCAGTGACCCAGTTTCTGGCTCGTGTAGGTGCAATTCAGGGGGCAGTGATGCACAGCCTGGCGAGTCAAAATGAGTGGGCAGGACTGGGCAAGGGCTTTTTTAGCAGGCATTGAGCACCATCAGCAGCAACTTGTCCATCAGTATGCTGAAACCACCCAAAAAACTGCCCAAGACTGTTAAATGGAATAGTCTCCTTGTTAACCATCCCATTCCTGAGGAATAAATAGACTCTGCATGGGAATTGGGAAGGAAATCTCAGTGGTGGAGGGGCACAGGCAGAAAACAATATGTGCTGGAGCTGGAAAGAGTCTGTGTGGAGGGACTTTCCATCACTAGGTGTAGGAAAACCATTTTTTGGAGTGAGAAAGCAGGAAGGCGCTGCCTGGTTGGGTACTCGCTGAAGCCAGGGAGGAAGAGGAGCTGAGCAGGGCACGGGAGTACCCAGGAGATTTTGTAAATAATCCCAGCTCTGCTGCTTCTGGAGAGTAAAACAGTGGGGACATTCCTCTGCTAAGATTGTATTTCAGTCCTGTCAGCCAGGTCTCCTTGGGGAAGCCACCACGGAGCCAGGGCTCGTGTCCGGGAGCATCCCAGGAGAGCTGGGGGAGGTCCGGTTGGGGAAGAGCCAAAACTCCAGAGGAATGGTGTGACAGGAGGAATGGGAATGGGAGGGCATCGCCGAGATCACGATTTGGAAAATGAATAAACTTGGCCCAGATTCATCTCGCGTCAAGCCCCAGCCTCAGATCTCCTCCCAGCAGGCGGGTGCAGAGCAGAAGAAGCTGGGTCCAAGAGTACCCACTGGTAAAAAGGAGTGTGCTATATTTGAAACCTCTTCTGCCTCTGCCAGGTCCACTGGTGTGCTTTGCTTAGGAGGGGAAAAAACATATTTCACATGCACACTGTTGATTTACTCTCAGAGGGCCAGAGTTCAAATTTTCTTCTAGTCAGATACCAAAAACTTTGGATATTTCTCTTAATTTTGTGAACCCGTAATAGCTTTCAAAACTGGACTTAGTACTTCCGAAGAACAGAGTTTCTCAGGATATTCTCTGTACCTTCTTAGGCTGGCAGGACATACCGTGAGAACCATCATTCTTGTATTAATTTGATATTTTTGCTTTAAAGCAGATTCTGTGAGTGGGAGAGAGAAGGTGGAATTTAGATACTTCAGAATTATTTGGCTCTGCGTCTATTTATGCCACAAATAGATAATATTTCAGTGAAATCACTGAGATTTGACTTTTTTGAAATGCTCTTGCCTGTCTTTATTGGCTCTATTTAGAAATAACACACTGGCTTTTAAACAGATGTGATTCTCTGTGCCTTTGGATTCCACCTTAATGCTTCTGAGCTTCTCAAACCATGTTAAAGTCCTTCCACAGAGGACTCTGGATGTCACCAAAGCTGCCCAGCATCTGGCAGGACCAATTCTTAGTTCTTTGTGGCAGGCAACTCTACTGGCAGTGATGGTGAAGGGGTCCCCCCTCTCCTAAATCATCATATCCATAGAGGGAAAGGGTTGGGTGGAGAGATGGGATGGGAAGGATTTCCCCACACACACCTCACAGCTCTCACACATCTACCACTTCTTCTGTCATACATGTCCTTACCTAATTCCCAAAGGCAGGATCCCCAATAAAACAAAATTGCAGGAAATGTTTAATATGAAGGAAAAACATCGGCAATGATAGAAATGTGGGGATTTGGGGTTTTTTTTTGTTTGCTTTGGGTATTTTTTTGTATTTTTTTATAGCTTCATAAATATCTGTTCCCAAGGAAAATAATTCCCAAAGGCAAAATGGTAAGGAAGCTGATTCATTTGTCATGGTGTCAAGTTTGTTCCTGAACGGAAGGATTTCCCATGTACTTAGCAAGTGAGAGAAGTCTGATTAAGGCTAAGAATCTCCTGCTTAATTAAGCTTCTCTACACCCCTTGAGGGCAAGCACTGTCTTCATTTTACATATAGGTAAACTAAACCACAGAGAGGTAAGAGGCAATTCCTTTTCCCTGAGCAGAGCAAGCCAGCAAAGGACAAGGCATCTCAGCAGCTTCTGGAGGAAATCCTCCCCTCCTTCAGCTTTGTGGTGTCAGTGCCTCCTAATGCACATATTAGACCTGCAAGTGTTCAAAGCTGGCTTAGAGCAACCTGGTCTAGAGGAAGGTGTCCCTGCCCCTGGCAGGGGCTTGGAATGAGATGATTTTTAAGGTCCCTTCAAACCCAAACCATTCTGGAATGATGATTCTCTGATATTCACCTTTAAATTCAGGGTGCATGGTGTCTGTAGGTGGTCATGTCTGGGGCAGGACAATGCACAGGCAGGCAGGGAATTTGGATCCCACCTGTTTGGTGCCCTTTTCCAGGCTGCTTCCAGAGCTCACTGCAATCTGCTTTGGAGATGATCGTAAGTGAGCAGCGGGGACTGCACAGACTGCCCGTGGTGGAGTGGGGTGGGTATCCCCAAATCACCTTTTCTCACTCCGGGAGAAATCTTAATTTCTTCCAATAGAATTAACAGCTCCAAGAGTATCCTTGATGCTCTCACACTTTAAAGCTCTGCTGAGGTGTAGGTTGTGTGTTTACTTACTCCCCTGCTTACTGTAACTTTAGCTACTACACAGAAATAAATAGTAACAGAAAAATTGCGTAATATCGTATTGAAACAGTGATAAAATTATTGGAAGTATTTGACATTATCTTCTTTTTTTCTTTGCTACCAATATTTTTTGTGGACTCTTTTTACAGACTGAACGAATTATTTTCCCATATAATCCTGTGCCATCAAATAGACTAACACATGAGCCATTCCTCTCTCTCAGTCTTTTCATACTTTCTTTTCTGTGAGTCACATCAGCGACAGCAGTTAAGTAAATCAAAGTTTTTAAGACTCGGGGAAAAATTGTCGTATGCTACATACAAAACCAGCTACTGTATTTCAAAGTTTTGGTTGAAGTAACAATATCAAAGGATCTCTGTCATGTGGGAATCTTTTTCTCTCACATTCCTGCATTATATACTATTAAAAGGCTTTAGTAAGCGAAGCAAAATAAACCCAAAGTTCCAGTTTACTACTGGTGGGAAAAAAAAAAGCAAAGTAGCAGCAGAGACAAACCAGAACCAAATGAATCCTTCCTGTGGATATGCCTCGTGTGTGTGTGCCTGTGCTTTGCTTTCTCTTCTTCCTTTCCAACAACAGTCTTGAAAAAGCAAAAAGTATTAGAGAATTTCTGCTCTAATTATTTTGAAGTTCTCTAATCAGCTCCCTATATCAGCAAAAGAAAACATTTCAGACCTTTCTTGCCAGTGGATTCAGGCTGTTTCTTTTCCTGCCATTTGCAGGGTGTGCTTTAAAGAGAAGTGGAGTAAAACTCTGTCGCTGTTTATCTTTTTGCATAAATTTCAGAGGAAGAAAGTCTTTGGCTTTGCTCTGCAGGGTCAGACACTTTAATTTGGGGGGGAGCAGAGGATGACTAATTTAAATTACTTTTTTTTTTTCCCTCCATCCAGGAGAAAATGCTTCTTCACAAATGGCCTTTGCTTTTCTCCTTAGTCAATAAATCAAAGGAGGCCCCAACCCAGTAAACCTGCCTTGGACTGATGCTTTATAAGCACTTTAGAGTAGTAATTAATCAGCGTGCCACTCTTCAGCACAGAGCATAAGTAATAGGGAGCGAGACAGGTAATGTTTTCAACAACCTGGCAGAGCAGTGCCCTGCAAACCCTCCTTGCACAGAGGCATCTTCCTGGGGTTTGCTTTTCAATCAGAAAGTACAGCACGACAGAAGCCTGGCCCTGGTGGCCACTTCTCCTTCCACTCCCCATTGTCTTTTCAGGGGGTGTTTGATTGCAGCCCCCCCTGTTGTGATGGGTGTTTGCTCTGCTCCTCTCTTCTGCAGGAACACACGTGTGAAATTTTGAAGAATACATATATTGTTTTATTCCTTCACAAATACAGATTATCTATGATTGATTGAGATATTCTTCCTCAGTGTAGTGAACTTTTACCTATATGGAGAAAGAGCAGGAATGTTTGAGAGTAATTGCTCCCCAAAATAAGTAAATTTAGCCTTTAATTAGATCCCTTCCCTTTGTTTATCTGATATTTGTGCGTTTATTTTATTGGTTGTAAACAAGCTACTTAAAAAGTGAACTGCAGAGGGAAAATGCAAATATTCATGGAATAAGGTAACGGAAAAGGAGTATGCGTTTTATGCCATCCACTGGCCTCAGTCAATAGGAATATTATCACCTTTTGGTATGTCTCCAGTGAAATCACACCTTTTACCAATATCTGGTTTGATTTAGTACTGGAAGAGGAATGCAAAGCTTTTAGGTTTCAGTTATTCTTTACGGTATGTTTTTCTGATGAAATAATACAAAGAAAGTAGCCCCTGACAAGTCACATTTTTCCACACAGTGATCTCTTGTTAGAGACCTGTGAGACTCCTATAATTTTCTTCCCATTACTTTCAATGAATTCCATGCATGTGAAAGAGAAAATGGATAGTGGAGCCCGAGTTCCTGCACTACCCCACTCTGTAGGTACCCAGAGGAGGATGGAGACTTACCCTGGGATTCCTTACATTGCTCTTCTGCTATACATTAGTTTTAATCTTCCACTGAGCAAAACGTAGGCTTTTAGAACAAAAATAATGAGAGTTAGCCCTTTGGAGGCTTTATGGTATGGGTCAGATTTACCTTTCAGTATCCTGATGTAAAACACTGAGATCAGAGGAGTCACACCAATGTAAAACAGGTGTGCATATGCACACACACAGAAAGAGAGCTGTGTATTTCCTTTCTTTTAAAAAAATATATATAATTCGGACCTTAACCTCTACCAAAATAAACCTTTGTTGATGGTATATTGCTGCTTTCATCAGAGCTTTTATTGGCAGTGTCTCATCAATTAAAGGTGAGGAAGATCACTAGAAAACCAACCTTAATTTTTGCCCAAAACAACTCCTTAGTCAGCCCATGCAAATATGATATCCAAGCACTGCAACTTCACAACAAACTTCTCTTCTGCTTAAAAATATGTGAGCATCCACAATACACTCATCCATTTCATGCGGATCACATGCACAGTTTTAGCTCTGACCTAGAATGAATTAGCTTCTATTCCCAAAGCTATATATACAGTGTTAAGTTATCTGGGGTTAATTTGCTGGAAAAAGGATTAGAAGCGAGTTAAGTTTGTGTGTCTCTGAGAAACGAAGATTTCGTCTCGGTTGTTTATATGTAGGCATCGAAAGAAATCTGGAAGCAACAGGGTATGTGGAGGAAGAGGGAAAGGGTTACAGCCTCGAGTTTCCCGAGAAGCACAGCTTGCAGTTCTGCTGCGGAGAAGGTTTCTCCATCTGGCAGGCCTCCTGGGATGCCAGACTGGAGCAACCAGTTTGCAGGAGCTGCACGGGGGGACACCTTCCCCGGCCGTCCATCACCGCAGCCAGCACCATACTGGTGCCAGTGCTCTTGCTTCCACCCATCAGCCTCCCACCAGTCTGCTCCGGGGTGTGAACTGGGAGCACAGAGGGGCGTGTGTGCAGAGGTGGTGGTTGTCAAATCTCTTGGAAACGCAGAGATGCACCCTCGGTGCGCTCCAAGTAGTGTGGGTCAGTGTGTGAACGAGCCCGAGGAAAAACATGGGAGAATTAAAGCAACTGTCAGAGCAACAAAGGGAGTTCCTTGGGCTTCTTCTTACACAGGCTAAAATTAGGGTATAGCAAATAAAAGAAGGCATTTTTTTGTCTTTATTGAAACATTTCTAAACTGTGCAAAATACGGAGATGGCAGTTGCTGTGAATGTAGAGTTGCAAGCCTCTCTCCCTCCCCCCCCACTCCCCAAACAGAATTTCCAGTGACATTTTGCAATAAAGGAATATGCTGAAAACCAGTTGTGCTTCAAGAAAGGGATTTCTGTAGAAAACTCAGCTCTGTGTTGAGGAATTGCCTTCCTTACCTGGAGACGAAATTCTACCACGCTGTGTAAAATAGCCTCACTTTCTGCCCAAATTGTGAAGGAACTTTAACTATAGCATTTCTGATAATGCTTCCATAACGTGTGTGTGTGTGTGTGTGTGTTCTCTGAGGCATTCATTTGGCTGGCACATTGGAAAATGGTTAACACAGTGAATGTGGGGTGTCATTTTTGTAGTGGAGAATGTGTGCCAGAAGAATTCAACTGTAACCACTAAATATTTGCTTAAAAATAATTTTAACCATCTGGACTCCTTTTTTTCTTATTATTCTTATTCTTCTTTTGAGGTGGGGTGAGAAGGGAGTATTTTAATAGGAATGATTTGTGGTTACAAAATGAATTTGGTTAATTTGGTTACCACCCCCATTTATATGATGACTACAAATAGTCCCTAACATCTGAAGTTTTAAAGAACCAGCAGATTTTTCTCTCTTGAGCTTCAGAAGCTGGAAACGAACTTACAAAAGACAATAAATTGTTCTTGATGGAATAAATAGTTTGTGGGGTTGCTATTGTTCCTCTTGACAATACACTAACATGTGCTAATAGAGGAAGAATTGAAGAGCTTGCGTAGTACAGGCTCTTCTGCCAGGCGAAATTTTTCCACTTTGGAGCAGGAATCAGGTTCCCGAGCTCACAAGGCAGGGAAAATGTGGGGCTGGGTCTCCTGAGAGCCAGCACCTGCTGCTCACCCTGGTGCTGGGAGAGCTCTGGGGCCCTTCCACAGCAGAACCAGATTTGGGGGAAACTCAGAGTAACCTGTAAACCTGTCCCTAGACAAGTTCTGATCAGTTTGTTTCAGAGATGGGATAACTGCAATAATTTTTCCCTGGCTAGAATGAGGATGCTTGCTAAAAGCAGGGTTGGAACAAGAGTTTTCATGACTCCCATACTTACAGGGATTTTTTTGTGTGTCTTAGTTAAGAACACACACCTTGTTTTAAAATATTCAGAGTTCAGTAGCAGATTTTTTGGTTCTGAATCCAGTTAAATATAGTTAAATATAGGCAGTAGCTGTACAAGTTTCTATGTTCTCTGTGCCTTGCCTTAGCATATTAAATGAATGTTTTATGGAGCCTGCTATAAATACATCTGTTAAAAGATTTTTTATCATAATTTGAAATGCCTGAGATTTAACTGCTACCTTTGTGCACTAATGATATCCCAGTGAATGTGCACAAGAGATAAAATAAACTCAGAGAAATAGGGAAACTTGCATGTAGTGCTCTTGTTTTAGTGGCTCTCAGAGCTACTTTTCCTCTGTTCTCTCATACGCTGCAGCACTGGCTTCATCCAACTCATGGTACATTAGGAACAATTTAGTATCATTTCATTTAAAATATGCAAGCTTTATATCGAGAGTAAATGTGTAGCCACAAGGTAAAATTAAAAAAAATATATATTAGTCTCATCATTAAAAAAAGCCTTTAAAGTTTCCATTATCCATTATGTCAGGTAGCAAATATCTTCTCAATGTAACTCCAGACATTAAATCTGTCAAGAGGCATGCAGTAAAATAAATGTCTGGGATACCTTCATAAACAAAAATCTTATTTCCATAATTCATACAGCTGGCTGGCATTTATTGGCACGTCAGGTGCAATGGGGACATTTCAGGAACATTAACATGTACAGCATCATTTGTCAACAAAGCAACAATGTAAGCAAATCGTTCAGAACTCATACAGATTTACAGCTTTCTCTGCCAGCTGCTAATTACGGTGTGCTCTGCCTATTTGGTATGGTCTTTTTTATTGGAAAATGACAAAGGGGTTATGGTATCCCAGTTTGGAATATAGATGCGCTTTTAGTAATAATATGAGTGGTAATATGACTACACAGCCTGGAGTTTTGATCTAGTTGCACTAGTCTGATAATTGACCGGTTCTGATTGATGAAGGACAAAGAGAAATTCGCAGGGATATTTACTTACTGGTAGAAGTAACCCCTGCAAACAAAGAAATAATAAAATACCAGAGAGCATGAAAAAGTATCCTTGCTTTAATATTGTTTTTTCCTACTGAACGTGACAGGGAAAATTCAGTCCTCACTGAAAACCTGATCTGTTTATCGAGCAGTGCTCAGCAAGCCCTATATGTTGTAGACTGGCAAAAATACCCTTTGAACATAGCTGAATCCACTCTGATAAATAAAAATTAAACTTTCAGCATTTTAAACAATGTAAAGGTTAAATAAAGGTGACAATGCCATCGGTAAGGGCCAAAAGATGTGTTAATGATCTGTTTTCGACGTCTACTCTGTCTGTATTTCTCTCCCTTTATTTGTTTGAGTGCGTGTATTCGTGAATGTATGTGTTTTCGCAAGTTAATGACAGCAAGCCAGTTCTACTTTTTATTTCCAAGCTTTGGCCAGTTTGCATTTCAATCTCATAAAAATATAATTAGTAGGGCTTTATGCTTCAGATGTATAAACTCAATATGCTGTCAGAATTATTATACCTGTTATTCAGCCAAAGGTAAGAGGATTCTATTAGCTAAATACATATTTAGACACCTAATAAAATCCCTTATTCAGTTCTGTTTCTTAGTTTCAGTTCATGAACAGTAACCACTATTCTGAGTTAAGATCTTGACCATTTAATTTTTAAGAAAAAAGTAATTAGACCATATTATGGATTAATCCCTTGCCAATTTTCATTTTTAAATCAAAGTAATTTTAGACTTGGGAACTACATAATTTTATGCAGAAAAAGTATGTTTTGCCAACCTTATTAAAATCTTTAAAGACCATATTTTCTATAGGCTTCCAAAAATTATCCCACAAAAATGTGTGGGTGCACCCATCTGTACACATGAATGGGCAACTAAGAGCATAATTATCCACTTTTGCACATGCAAATGGAGGTGTTTAAGCACAAATTAGCTGACCCCCAGATTCTGCTGGTGCATTTTTCTGAGCTGGCTAATAATGTTTTGTTGAATTCCATAATATAGGTTAAAACCCCGGAAAGACTTTTAGATATAATAACTTTTCTGTAAGATATCTGAAACCGCTGAAGTCTTTTAAAAAATGTTGCTGATGCAACAGTGAAATGAGGTGTAGCTTAGTGCCAGTACTTGAGTGTTATTTTGGTTATAACGACTGTATGATTCTTTCAATATAATAAACTCCATTGGCTCCAGCAGCGATTACTGCCTGCCACTGCTTCTCCAGAAGCAAAATACACATGTTCCTACAGGGAGAAACTACTGCACTAGGATTATAAAAAATTGACCATCAATCTAAGTCTGTATGAGCAATCACAGCCGCTTTCGGAGTTATTTTGTATTAGAAGCAATTTACCCATCTGGAAGAACAAAGATGTGTGCAAATGCTGGAGTGACTGACTTCCAGCAGATGCTTAAAGAAAGTTAAAATCCCAACTACTTCTGAGGTGCCTGGCCTCGATTTCTGACCTGGACACGTTCAATATGCTGAGGAGCTCTTCCAAATGCTGAGGCAGCTCACTGGTACCTCGGCTTTGTGCTCCCTACCTGCTGATGCTCTCCCCACCACCCCCGGGCAGGCTCCTTGCCCACACAGCTGCACAGGGAAAAGGGGAGCAGTCGTAAAGCTTCTGAAATGAGACATGGAAATTAGTGGCTGCATCGCCTCGGTATTGATTGTGTGAGTATTTTGGGATGGGGTGAGAAATGGGGGTGAGCCTCAGTCGGGGCTTCGCTGGGTGAAGGGGTGAGATGTAGGACGAGGATACGAGTTTCTTGGATGTGGGGCTAAATCGTGGCTTTGTGCTGCTCCACGGGTTTAGCGAAACAAACATTTATCACAGAGCTTAAAACCCCAAAGGTAATGACCCCTGGAATTCACATTTACCCCCAGTATGGTACTCAAATGTGACAGCGCTGCTGCAAGTCCTGATGGACAAAGACCAGTTAATGGAAAACTAACTTTATACTGTAATTCAAGATTATTTGAATTTACTTTATTTGTGAATTTTTTCCATTTGTCTTCATGCTTTTGTACATTTGAAGAGGAAGTTTAGGCATTCCTTGATCCATAGAGATTGCTTTTCTTCCTTTTCTTCCCTTTGATTCCACTTGCCTAATAATAATGGGCATTATCTTATATCCATATTTAATTTTATTATGTCACTCGCATTGCAAGAAAAGGATGTTCTTTTCAAACATTGTAATGCATTTAGTATTTCACTAGTCATCAGTTAAATCAATTTTTCCCTTTATTGGATCTGAATTATAAATCAACTAGTCATTGTATGGGATACTGTATATGAATGTACAGTATATCATTATGATGTATCCTATAATAATGTCTCTTAGACATGAAAACTAAAGATGGTGGTTTAAAGTGCTGAGAGAGAAAAAATTGGAAACATCTGTTAGTAGGAAGTAGAGAAGACTTTTCATTAAAGTTTGTCAAGTGTATTTGATAGGAAGAACACAGTGGGCCGTATTCTGCCACCCCTTACACACCCCAGTACCCAGCCTGCTTTTTCTGTCTCATGTAGAAAAGCCAAGATTATGGGAGACACTGAAAAGCCAGTTCTCTACTTTGGTACAGCAGCTCAAGGAATCTGAGACCTGAGGCAGAAGGAGGATTCACAAGCTTTAAGGAAAAGGAGGTATCACAATGCAGTCAGTGTCTTTGCCTATGCAGGGGTAATGGCAGCTGTCCTGCTCTTTTATTGAGTGTGTCTGCAAGATCATGTGGAACAAGCAGTGTGGGACAGTTTTGGGCAAAAGCTCTTTTATTTCCAGTTATTCACTACTTGAAAGAAGAGGAAGCCCTAAAAAAATATAAAATAAAAAGAGAGGAATGCAAAGATGAGTTATTTGGAGGCTTCTAGTGAGCAGATATCAGCCCCAGGGTACTGTGAACAAGCTAGGGAATAAAAAAAAAAGCCAAAATAGAGGAGAAGTGGTGAAAAACTTCTGGAATTTTATCTGAATTGTACAGGAATCCATGTGAGCAGACAGGGACTATCTACTCAAAAAAACCCCACCAAAGCCATTTCTCACTTACACAGGTTCAACTGCTTGTCCTGGTGTCAGCAGCAGGGATTTTGGCAGCGCCAGAACGATGGGTTACAGCTCTGTCTCTGCAAACCCAACCAGGGTGCAGCTGCTGCTGGCACCACCTCACAGCCTTGTCCTAGGGTTGGAAGCACGGCACAGCAGTTACGTGTTCATCCCATCCCTACCTCATTTTTGCACACTGCCAAAGGCACGTTTGCACGTTCCTCACTTTAGAACTCCTTAGGCACAAAGTGAAATACCCCCCGCACCCACAGCACAGATCTCTCCTCTGCCTGGTGCAACAGTTTAAAAGCCAATATCTCACCTTGCCTTTGCAATTTTTTCCCATTTCTGCCTGCTCCCAGTGGTCTCTGGGCCCCGCCGTTTCCATGATGATATACAGAACTATAAAATCAGATACAGCAGGCGCAAGGCCCAGTGTGAATTACCACCCGAGTCAATAGAAAACAGAATATTGCTTATTGATTTGGTCTGGTCTGTTGTGTGGTCGATGGAGAGCAAACTAATACAAATGAAATGAATCAATTGGAATCTGGCTGTGGACCTCGGCGAGTCACATGAAGTAGGTTTCTGATATCCTTTATCATCACGCACAGCCAGTGAAACAAGAGTGCTACTGTCTTCTGCTGGCACGGAGAGTTACCTCAGGCTATACTGAAAAATGCTTTTTTCTTATTTTTAGACCTGAATCAGCCCATGCCAGCAAATGTATTCTTGTGAATACAGATCCGACTTTGTTGTAATGCCCATGGGAAGGCGGTAGTGTAACCTGTTTGGATGCAGCTGCAGACCACCTGTAGAGAAAGTCAAATTAGGGAGAGACCCCACT
The DNA here is from genome assembly GCA_013398115.1 of Falcunculus frontatus. Lineage (NCBI taxonomy): Eukaryota > Metazoa > Chordata > Aves > Passeriformes > Falcunculus > Falcunculus frontatus. The sequence goes on from VZRV01001893.1 coordinate 3,931,807, forward strand.
GTTCTTTGCATTAATGCTTTTTGTGTTGTGGCCTGAATCCCCCTCCCTCCCCCTTCAATGTATCTTTCTCAACTGGGGAGATGGAGAGCACATTTTAAGACCTTCTGTCCATTTAAGGCATCTTGTGATTGAAAGATTTGAAAGACTGTAAAATCTCCCCAGTCACCAATGAGCGATGGTGTGCGAGGAGCCTTAATACTTTTAGGATGACTTTTCCTCCTGGTCTTGCAGGTTTGGGAGGTGCTGGCTTTGTGGAAAGGGCTTAAAGGGCACGTTTTTATCTCCCTCACGTAATCTGCGTGTCAGGAAAGTCTTCTTGCTTTGGAATGGAAAAGTGGTTGTCAAGAAGTAAAGCCCTAACTTGCTGCACTTTTTGTCCCATTGTTTCTAAATAAAAGATGGGCAAACAAAAGGAAGTGGCTCAAGTCTAAATGAAGTGCCTGTGTATCCTGAATATCCACATATAAACAGGCACAATCTCACTGATCTTAATGGCACTGAAAGTCCCTTTCACTACAGATTTGTCTGGGTTCAGGACACAGGGATAGTTAAGCATGTGAAAAACTGGTCTGAGATTGTACGTCCTTGGTATGAGAAGTAGTTTTAGTTAGTTTGGTTAGTTCTCCTGTTATCTCAGCTACAACTGCCAACGCCGCTGGTGTCTGTAGCTTCTCAGCAGATTCAGCTTTTATTCATTTACCAGGTAGCATTTTGTTGCATAGCAATGCAATATTCTACCTTATGTCACACAAAAACTGCCTGCAATGAAAATTTCATGTCATTTCTACTTTTCACCCCATTTCTTCACAGATGAATCCCACTGTTTTACTAATCGTTGACGTACTAGTTAACACAGGCAGAGTTTGTAGATGGAGGTAATGTCATCAAGCGTTGCCTCATTTTAAATTCCTTCCTCTCGCTGGTGATATCAATGTTCACTGCAAAGACACTGATGATACTGAATTTAATTGGTATTTATGTGTAGGGTCATGTGTACTCTCAAAGAAGTTTCTGTGTAACTTTTCCCTAATTGAAATTAGATTGAAGTGTTGCTGTGTACACTGCGACTTAATGGTGACAACGTTGAGCCAGCTTCGGAGCTCAGATGCATGGCACGCATCCCAAGAAATCTGCTATGATGCTCCCACATACATCTATGCATATTTTTATGGTACAAGAGACATAAGGTGTGGAAAAGGAGCAGTCTCTTTAAGGGGGATGTGGCAACCCTATCTGCCAGTCATCTTGCCTCTGCTGTTCTATTCCTTTTACAGCCATTCTGCCTGGCTGGTATCTATAACATCTTTACATACGTGTTTAATGGCTGCACAGTGATTAAAACCCAGGGGAAGGGGAGAGGACATGGCAGTAATGGACTGGCAGCGCTGGTCCCAAGTGGAAATGCTTTTTGGTCTGATTTGGGGGTGTATTTTTCACCACCTTATATTTTAAATAACATAATATATAAGCAACCTGGTCTTAAAACCATTTTGGGACTCAGTCTGAGGCTCACAGCTGCTGTGCAATGTGAAGGGCCAGTGCTGATATTGGCTAAAACGAAATATCGCCATTAAAATCCTTATTTTGCACTTTATTTTGACTCCAGACCAGTGCACCCTCTCCTCCATAACGTCTATGAAGGGTACAGAAAAGTGAATTCTCACTGGTAGAAGTGTTTTGACTGGGAGTTTAATTTATAGCAGCTCATAGAATTGCAGTGTGTAATAAGCAATGTCCTTGAACATTTTTCATGTGCTTCTAAGTGACTCTTTAAAAACATTGGTTTCCCTTGTAAAAATCATTAAACTTGTTAAGGAATAAGCAGTAGTCTGGGTTAGTAGTCATCCCAGTGCTTTAAATACTAGTGGATAATTAGTAACATGAATAAATTAAATATATTTCAGGTATAAAGTTGAGGAAAATCACCAAATATTAGCAAAGCTCCAAAATCAAACTACTTTGTGTCGCATGCTGTTTTAATGACTGTGGTTTATAAATGTGCATAATTCCAAAGAGATCACATGTTTCACATAATAAAAATTACTGTGACATAAAATATATATTTTCTTAAAAAGTACTTGTAATATCAAAAGGACTGTGAAGTATTAGCCATTTAATACAAATTTATCTTTTCTTGCAGATGATTACATTTTCATTTTAATTGCTCACATTTTCGGTTCTGATCTTAATGTTTTATAGTAGTGAAGACATGCCACAAAGAAAGAAAAAAAAAAATAGATTTTATTTGTTAGTTAACAGTCTTCAGAAGTCCTAATTTGGCCAATGTGTTCTGCTGCAAAGTCTTGGAATGCTGTCTTGCAGTTTCAAAAGTGATCTTATTTGGCTTCCCAGAAACTATTATGCCTGGAGGATGCCATGAGAACAAGGGCTGCCTTGTTAACAAGTAGAAAACTCTCAAAAACAAGATAGGATCCTGATATAAATCATAATTTAGATGCACAGAGCTATGTTCACAACCACAGTAATGTAATTCATTTACATCTAGTTATTACTTATCTCCACCCGAACTCCGAAGTTCAGGAATGCAGCTGCCTTGTGCCTTGTGACTCGTGGGGGTTAGGGAAGAATGACATCACCAAATTTAAGCACATTACCACGCTGACATAGTGGCACCTTGTTTTCCCTTCCGCGGATAGAGCGGGGATTGTGTGCTACCCCCCATTCTCCCAAAGAATACCTTTTTTCCCCTTTCAAGCAGCTGCTATATGAAGGGTTGCAAATGTCACTTCAACTAATGATGAATGATGCTTGACCCTTAGACCTGTTACTATGAATTTTATGCAATGCTAAATTAATATGAAAGATCTCTGCTAGAAGACTTCAGCTATTATGCATGCAGCATAAATGATATGTTAAACAATCCAAATTTTTTTCTCATAACCATGGTAAAATGCAGAGCTGTTTTAACATTTTTTTGATGTGTATTTCCACTTCAGATTAGTATCTTTTCTTTCTAAAAATATTTTTGGTAAGCAAATCAGTTTGCGAAAAACATTGTCAAAAGGGCAACTGGCCCACATGTCTTTGTTGTTCACGTTTGAATATAATTAATTATGTAAAGCAATAGTTAGTGGGAGCTTAACAATTAGTAGAGTCTGTCAAATAGTCACACGGAAATTACTAACTAATTGAACTACTGGTCTTTTATTATTTCAGGAAGCAGGACAGAGTGTCGTTCCTTTATCTCTTAAATTCATTATTATCGCATATCGCAATTTTCGAGCAATATATGCTTCCTAATAGATTAATACATAAATAACCCTCCCGGTAATACCACAGTGGGCAAAAGTGTTTGAAATAAAACCACCTGTTTTAATTAGTATTCAGATTCATGCTGTTAAGAAATGATAATCCTCTTGCAGTTATATGACATTTTTAAAGCTTTGAATTTCCATCTGTATCTTATATTATGATGTTTCAGGATTGTCGTGAGTTAATTATGTTAACTTTGGAAACATTGCTTGCATTTAGAATGAAGAACTTCAGCTTGAGTAGCCAGGAAAGCAGATGCTATCTTTCTTGTCAACTGCTTTGTTGTGTGATGCCTTGAAACTTTTTTATAAGATTCTGTCTCCAAAAGGAAGTATAAATCTCCATTTATTTGAAATGTTGCTCTAATCTAATCAATATTTTAATATATTTCTCACGGGAGGGACCTGAATGCGTCTTAAGGAACCAAAGACATGAAAATCTCTTATTTTATGTTGAAATCCTCTTGTTATTTCAAGTCCATTCACAAGACTAATTTGTAGAACAGGAAAAATCCATGTACTATAAAGTTCTAAAATTGTTTCGAAGCATACCCTTGCCCTCCTGTCATAATATACGCCTGTAAGCTGAGGTGGAATGAGAGGAATTGGAAGCATTACAATTAGGATACGCATCCAGATAAACCCCGGAGAAGAAAAAGGGAGGCACAAATCAGTGGGCGATGCGCCAAATCTGCTCTGGGTTCTACCACAGAGCAAATGAAAATGCAAAACTTGGATGTGCACGTGAGGCGGAGGGAAAGGTGTGAGGGGAGCAAGGATTTGGTGGATGCAGGAGACGCCGCTGTCTCCTTCTTACACGTGAGGCTGTGTGGGAAATGGAAAACATCGTGACGCGAGTCACCCGAATTTCATCGCACCCCTTCCCTGCCAAGGAGGAACCACAGGCACTGCCAGGCGTGTTTACGTGTGCCCTGGGGTGTTTATGCATCTCCTGAGGCTCAGTGGGAGAAGGTATGGAATTGCACGTGGAATTGCACGTGGCGGGGTGGATGGAGATGTTATTTCAAGCCCACACTGGCCCTGAAATTCCAACCTTTTGGTCAAAAAGACCTGGGCAAGGTCTCAAACGTTGTTGTGTGCGCAGCTCTGTATCTCCCCAGTCACGTGATTCCATGGATTTCATGAACACAGGTTTGATCAGAGACTTTGGGCTTCCACATCTGCAAAAGCATCCTGTTCCTCGAACTGAAGTTATTTTTGCTGTCACGAAAATGTCAATGTTTGTAAGCCAGTGCTGTGCAAGAGAAGCTGAAACGTGCAGGATAACCCACGCCTGGATCAGGACATGATACAGTGGTGTGGCTTCAGAGTGGATGGAACCCTGAAGCTGATGAATTTGTATGAGAAAAGTGCACTTAGCGAGAATCTTCCATATTCAGGGTAACATGTGATTCCAAAACGCATAAAAATATTTGAAAATTCATGTTATTATTAGCACTATTATTATCAAAGGACATTTCGTTAACATTTGAAAGTCCTTCAGTGCACTTGAAGATATATTTGTTTTAGCAACTTATATAATCCCCTCCTGTTTAAAGTTTTGTTTTAAACACATACAATTATCATCTCATATGCCCTGATTCAGTAAGCACTTAGAAGCATTCCTATCTTTAACAGCATAGCTAGTCCCAGCTAATATCCAGGGAACGGAATTAGAGCTTCAGATATTAGCAAAAAGTAATGCAAATGTGAATTAAGCAACATGGTTTTGAAGTAAGTTGACTGAGGACTTTTTATTCCTTAAACCGAATGCAAAAGTTTGACAAAATATAAAAAAAAAATCAAAGCGAGCATTACTGATATTAATAATTATTTTAGAAGTATATAAAGTTGAATAATTTAGTCTGGCAACTAGAAGGAGTTAGGCACTGAAATAACCTTCCAGTAAGGGTAGTGAAGAAAAATGCTAACAGCTTTGAGGCAGAGCCAGCAGCAAAAATATAATGTATAAACATATTTGGATATGTCCACATATATACATATGTACACATGTATGTGCACATTTAAAGACATATAGAATAAGAAGGGTGTTATTGCTGGGGTTCAGCATGTAAGTCACATTAATTAACATAGTTTAAGTTACCTGCATTGCAAAACATGGCTATTTCCAAGCTAACAGAATTTATAATTTAAATTTATATCAAATTTTATCAAATTTATATTCGTACCTTTGCCTTTCCCGGTGTAACTTTCCATACAGACAAACCTACATCTAACACGGTGCTTTGCTATGAAAAACTCTCACTACCTCGTGTCTGTCCATGAGAGGAAGTGATATTCTCTGTCCACTATATAACTGATAACAAATTGTTGTGTTAGGTAACAGTCTTAGCCAAATTTTCATGAACTGAAACAGGTGAAGCCTGAATTATCCAAAATGATCCAAAAGCAGTCCTGGGTCCTCTGTCTTGGGTTTTTCAAGGCAACTCACTTTATTGCTCATAGACAAAAATAAGTAATTCTTAAAGTCAAGGTGCAAATGTTAAAGGGCTACTTTGAAAGTATTTAACAAAAGTGTCCTTTCTTTTCGAATAACTTGAATAAAGTGTTTAAATGACCTCTTCCCAACCAGAAGAGAATATAGAGAAGAAATTAAGCTTTATTGGTAAATTAAAGTCCAAATCCCATGGTTGATGAGAGATATGGTCCGTTTGAAATAGTTACAGTTTCAGACTTTCTCTTCTACAATCAGCGGGTGGAGACCAACATAATCCAATTAATTGTAATTCCCTTTTGTGGCACTGGTACAGTGGTGAATGATATAGTAAGTCCATTGAAGTCTTATCTTTGGTCAGATAATCCAAATGGATTCATATTATGAAACAGTCCTTTATAAAAGTTCTGATGAACAGAAGTGTTTTGACTTTAGTGAACCAAAAGATAAATTCTATACAAAATAAACTGTTTTGTCCTTGACATCTACAGGGCTTGTGTGCACCTGATTTCATGTAAGAATACTTCTTTCAGATGCTCTACTTCAAAGAGCCCGTTCATTAAAAAATAAAAATCTAAAATTTGTTCTCTGGACATCCTGAAAAAAACAAGGTGTGAGAACAGAGATTTACATCTACGGGTAACCTGTATCCTTGGAAGTAGTCCCATCAAAATAAATGGGGTTACAGATGTGAGGAGTATAGGAACAGCACTTCGAGAATTTTTTTGATTTCTATTTTTTTCATAAAAACACAAACTAATATTTCATTGATAATCCTTGTTGCTGTAAACAAACCATATATGTTTGTTCCTTTCTAGTATTGTAGGAGGACTAGGGGAATTGCTTAATTTTAGCTTGAGCTTTGATCTATTTACATTTGGAAGTCATTTACATAAAGGAAGTTATAATGATCTTTATTGTTTTGTTAATTATTTCCTTTGATTATTGAAACTCACTTACTGAGGCACAAGCTCATTGTTACTGGGGTCAGTCACAATAATATATTTGGCTGCGTGCAACAAGTCAGGATTGGGTGGTATTCTTATTTTTTGAATTGTTTTTGTGCAGACCCTTTCAGTTTAACAATCACTGGAGACAGGACTGATTTAATGCATCACTCGTCTGATCCAGTGCTTCATATTTTGTATTTCTCCTTTCCTTTAAAGTTGTCCATAGCAAGCCCACACTACAGCAGAGTGTTTTTGCTCGTAGCATGTTGAAATCTCATATTTACTAAAGGATACTGAGATGCCATTTGTGGAAGACAACACACTAGACAATATATTGAGGTCAGATCTTTGCAGAGTGTCTCAAAAAACACACTTTTCCTTTTTTTTTTTTCTCCCTTAAAGTATCTGGTTGAAATTTAATACAAAGAATTTTTTACCCTTTGGGGTACATTACATATGAAATAATTTATGACCCATGAATCACAAGAAGGCAGTGAATTAGGTTTCAGATAAGTCTGCCAAATATTACAAAACATTGTGTACAGATTTTTGGATTATGAAAAGGCTTTTGACAAGAATGGAAATAGAAGCAGTGTTAGAAACAGCAAGAAGGGGAAGAACAGAACAGCTATGTGACAGAATCCTAAAGCACTCTGAGTTAGGAGTACAATTAAAAAGATATGAATATGAACATATTTTTGAAGTATGAAAATGGGACAGAGAGTCATTGTCCAATTCCTCTCTGTATTAGATCTTGAGAGCCTTCAATTTATTTAAAATGTAGATTTGCGGACACTGATACACATAATTCTGATAAAAGATCTGACTGTAAATGGGGAAGAAAAAAAAGGATAAAACCTCTAAAATTAGATTGCAGAGAAGCTTACTGGAGAGCAATTACACAATAAAAAAATGTTAATAACAGATTTGAAGTTGGAAGGCAGATATTTACCTTGATTAATGTATGTATACACAACACACAACAAAGAGAGGAAGATCAAGCAAGTCAAAAGCAGAATTCAGAATGGACTTTTCCCTTTGAACAGTAAAATGTATCCTGAAGAATAAGTCACTGGTCTAGGCAAGCATTTGGTATTTTTGTTCTGTAGTCTTCAGTCCAGTTCAAAATAAAGAGGGAAGAATAAACAGAAAGAAGAAAATAAAGTGTGCTTTAACTATGAGGAAGAAGCTGAAGTTACTGTGCAATAAGTAGAGAGAATTACACAGAGGACAGAAACTTAGCACTGTAAGACAAATGTAATTTCCCCTCTGCACAGACATTTCATTTCTGTGAGTTGCAGAAAGTCTGCCAAGCCCTTTCCTGGTGTTCAGGCAGCCTTGGTGCTCTGTGAGAGGGTAAGAGCTGGGTGGGAATTCCTCTGTGCTCTTTGCTTGTCTGTTTTTTTAAACCCCTGGTGGTACCTGACTATTTCTGTGGCCCCAAAAGAAGGAGTGATCAGGCCCTGCAGGTCTCAGTGCTCGGGCTGTGTCTGCCTGCTCCTACTCTTTGTTTACAAGTCACCTCCGAGTGAGTCTGGCAGAAGTATGTTGATCTGTAAACAGGTGGTCTATTTATTCTTAGGGAGCTTTCAGCTGCATTTTGAGGGGAAATATTCTCTCTTTAAAATCATTCAGTTTCCCATACGGAATAGTTGATTCAGCTAAATTTAATGAATTTTAAAAGTACTTGTAATTATAATCCCATCACAGTAATTATTGCTTCAGATCACGATGATAGAATATGCTAAGTCAAAACTAATATCTGTCATTGAAGCCTGTAGCAGGTATTGGCAGTGAATAGCACACGAGTATCTTGGTGATGATACCTGTTTCTGGCTGCCAAAGTATTGTCCTTTTAGTACCACTGCACATTTTTATACTTTCGGTTCCAAACAGCAACTGATAGCGTAGAAATTTCCCCGGGGCTGTGGCGTCACTGGCTGACCACTTTTCCAAACCTTTGAACTCCTCTGCTTGCCTTCGTGATGCACCACCCCTGAACTCCTCAAGCTTACGGGATCTTTTTCACAGAAACAATGGAATAGTTCATCCCTCTCGTACTCTTTGGACTTTGTGGAATTATACAAGGATGAATATGACCCAGTGTGCCCAAGTACAGAAATCTTTTCTTTTTCTGGCACAGGCTGGGGTGTAAATTAGCAGTATTTGGTTGTTCCAGCGTGCCCCCAGGTCAGAGAACTGTCATTTCAGAGGACCAGAATAAGCAGTATTCTGGGTGCGCACAGAGATGTTCTGCATTTTACCTTAAGTTGCTCAGCAATTTGTGCTTGGACTTCATGGAAATGGGCACTCCAATAAGAAACACATGTTCAGGCACAGTAAGATCACAGCTTAAATTTTCTGTTAAGTGGGCATGCCAGGTTCCTCCAGTAGAGGAGGAGAAAAGCACGCAAGCTGTCTTTTGCTGACTATATCCTTTATAATTCATCAGTGCTAGTATTGGATGGATTCAGACGAGGCTGTTTAGAAATCCATTGCAGACAAAATGTAATGATTTGCTTAGCTGACGTTTTCCTTGATTTGTTTAAACACTCTTGGAGGCGAAGGACCATGCGGTGAGTTCAGGTAGGATGATGGAGCTCCCAAACCTAGCGAGGGAGAGAGGAAGAACTCACAAAAGTCCGCCTGAATGAGGAAATTATTGCTTCACAATAGCTGAGGCTTTTGTTGTGCTATTTCATAGAAGTTCCAGGGGGTTTATGCACTTTGGAGGGTGTGTATAAACTGCAATGTCAGGGCAGGATTTACCTCAGGAGAGGAAGTTCAGCATCACGTGCTGTTTCACCAAGGGATGGAGCTCCTTATCACAGAGTGAGAAAGAACCCTCACCACCTCACAGCATCCCTTTGCCATCTCTGGACATCTCTGTGCTCGATTGCTGCTCTAAATTGAATGTTTGAAAGAAGCTGCTTGCCCAAAGAATACCACTGTGTCTCTGCACTGGTGATCAGAGAAGCTGTGGCTTGTAAAATGCAGGTCCAGCAATGGAACGCACACACACCTTTCAGGGTACAAGTTGGTATCTGTGCTCTCAGTCATGAGGACAGCCCTCACAAAAGGATTTTGTGATGCAGAACTGTTCTGGTGCAAGGGGAGAACTTCTGCTTGAGTCTGTTCTTTACCTTTTTTCCGACTGAACAGTATGAATGATCAGAAAAATATTTTTGATGAATATTACTGTTAAAAAGAAAGGAAAAAGAGGTGTCTTCAAATTTCATACAAAGGTTCTTCAAGCTGGAGAAAGAAGCATAATGACACTGTTGGTCTTTTCCTAGTGTTTGCATGAGGAATTTTCTTTTCCTCTTTCAACCACGGGACTCTGTTTTGGATCTCTCAGTAGTAAAATGCCTATTGGGATGAGTGAGTCCAAAAAATTTCCCAGGGCTTAAGCCAACTGGGAATGCTTTGTGCACACCCAGCTCTTCTGCAATGATTTTGTTGTAAGGGAGATTGTAAGGATCAGTTAACAGTGCCACGGAGGACTTTCTCCAGGGGAGATCTCCCTCAGCATATACGCTGGTCACTGGGATTAAAAACACCAGTGCTCTGAGGTTTCCCACACTGGAGATGGGGGTTGACATACCCAAATGCCAAATTTTCATCCCAGTGCTGCTGTGTGCAGCCACCAGCAAGGAAATAATGGAAAAGGCAGCAATGCCAGCAAATGGATCACAGTATGAGACCCAAAAAACCCTGTCTCATCAAAGGCATTGGACAGTTTTTTGAGGGCCCAACCTCCACAGCAGACCAGGCGTTGCCAGCTGGGTTTGTAGGACTTGCTTCCCACGTGGTTTGGGGTCATCCATGAGCTGCAGGAATGTGGAATGCTCAAAGCTGGGTAGGACTTCTGAAGGTGGTGCTCTGGCATGTGATGGCAGCATGGGCAAGAAGTAGCTTAGAGCTGGGAAAATACAAGCTATGAATTATCTGAAAAGACAAGTGAAGGAGCAGGGCTCTCAAATGACTGCATTTTGCTCCTAGAGATTAGTCTACATACCAGGCAGGGCGTGTGGTTAGAGGAAACACATCCATTTTCTTTCAAACCTCATCTCTCTCTACAGCTTTGTTTGATTTGCATGTTTTTGGTTTTCTTTTCCCCCTGTCTTTAGCTGATCTTTCCATAGGTTACCTTCTTCCTTTTTGAACCTCAGAATGGCACTCTTAAACCAAAGCTGAACCTGGTTGGTTCTACTGCAGACATTACAAGTGCCATTAAAAATGTGAATTGTTGAAAAAGCTAAATAATAACACAGTAAAACACATGTTCCCTTCACAAATGTATTGTATATCGATTTTTTTTTAACTAATAACCTTGACAAGTGCCCACACTATTTTTTTTTCCCTTAATGTGGTCTTTATATTTTCAGCCTGAGTATTAGCATAAATTTTATGGGATTTTCTGGGCATATTTGTGTCTGTATCTAAGATATATGATATCAACTGGCAGTGATGGTTGAACTAATCAAATACTACTGACAAGTTAAAGCAAATTTTTAGGACTGTGAGATTTTGAGCATCTTCCCATATACAGTATCTCCTGACTGAAAGCAGTCCTTGACTGTCAAGTTTAAATACCAGATTTGGGACTTAATCTTTATGTAAGCAAAACACCCCAATAAGAAATATGCCTGAGTAAAGCCAAAAAGCCAGGTCCTCCCCTTAAACCCATCCTGAAATGTGTGTGTGTGTGTTTGTTTATGGCCCTATCGCCATGGCATGTGAGAGATTCCAACCAGTGGGAACCAAATGAGAGTCTTGCACTGAATGGACTTCTATTTTCTTTTCCTTTTTTTTTTTTTTCTTTTTTTTTNTGGGTTGCACTAAATGGGTCTTTTTTTTTTTTTTTTTTTTTTTTTTTTTTTTTTTTTTTTTTTTTTTTTTTTTTTGACTTGGCATTTGTTCCTTCTAGCAAACATTTTTAAAAACTCTCTTATTGCTAGAGGGAAAATTGACACCCTTTGCTTTCACGATGATACATTCCTAACACGTTTCCTTGAAGAGCTGGAAATGGTGCAAAAATCTGGTAAGATAAGTCTCTATAAAGCCTTAGAAGTCAAGCATTCCACTTTAGACATTTAAGACAAATGCATGGCAAAAACAAGTTGTGTTTCTTTTTTTTTTTTTAAGGTTTCTACTTAAAGTTCTGTGCCAAAGCTACAGTACTTATACATTTTCTAAATGTGTTTTAAGCAATAAGTTGTACAACATTTTTAGAACATGTGTTAAGCTATTTCTCTAAGAATGAAGCTCTTAACAAAACATAAGCACTCTGCATGAGATCTTAGCAGCAAAGTGCTTAAAAGATAAAGTAAGAATTGGTACCATGGGAAGAACACCAGCTGTAGAGCACACAGGTCCATTATGAGAAGTATGGTAGTGGGTAGGGAGAAAATGATTTAATCAGGAGTAAAACCAATTTTATTATAAGGGCACGCAGGGGGTGTGGCACCATAGTGAGAGGGACATTTCAAAATATCTGACAGATTTCAACAATGTGAAAACCCACCCTGTTCTTTAAAGTGACAGTAAACCCCATCAGGTCTCTCTTTTTGATGCTATTGTTAACAGTTGACTGTTTAAAGCTGGCCTGCTAAGATGCTGTCGATCTAGTTCAATAGTGTGTGGCAAAATAAAAGGCTAATTGTTGAAATACGATCAATCAAATATGATCTCAGAGTCTAAAGAAGATCCCCTCTGGTAACTCATTTGAGATCAAATCATTACTTTTATGATTGAGGTAATTGAATGGGAAAAAAAGAAAGAAAGGGGGAAAAAAAAGAGGCTTGAAACCAAAGAAGCAAGCAAGACATCTAAATGAAATGCACAAGTCTGCCTTTGTTCCAGCTTTGTCTCACATTACTCCAAGTTGAGGAACTGGGTCCGTTCTTTATTTGTATACATCTCCCAAATCCAGAAATTTTGAAAGCATTTAATAACATTTATTAAATAAAAGTTGAAAGATGACTCCATTTTGAATAAGATTTTCTGCCCAAAAGTAGAGAAAACAGTCACAGTACTGGGATCCGGAGTTGTGGGTGTCCATGTGTCTCCAATGATTTTACCATTTTGTTTAGCAACAGTTCAGTAAAAAGGCTGCTCTTGAAGCCAGCTGAATTGCTACACATGAAATTTCAGTGACATTTAGTAAAACGTTTCAGGACTATGTTGCTTCAAATTAAATTTGTTCAGCAGTTTTCATGGTTGGCCCCCGATTTGCATTCAGACTGAAATTTTCTAAAAGAGAAAATCATAGCACATGGGGGAAAAAAAAGCAAACTCCATTTTTGGAGCAACAGAACTTGGAGAAAGTGTGTGTCATTTTGTGTCATTTTAATTTGGACTAATAAGGATTTGCTCTTTCCTCGAGTTTTATATGGATTATGATCTCACTGTTTATTATGTTCTAAAAGTATCACTCTCCTAGAATTAAAAAGAAAAAAAATACCACAAAAACAAACTCAAAGAAAAATAGAATAATCACCCAATCTTGTTTTATTTTTATTAGAAACTCTATTTTAGCATTTAGTTCCTTTTATATTTAAATTCCTTAGCTCAGTCAAGCTTCAAAAGAAAACATTTTTTTTTTGTTTGCAAAACAGTTTTGGAGGCACTTGTGGTTTGTCTTTAGTGTGTTATCATTTTTGACAGCTTTGCATAGCCTAGGTAGGCCAACAGGGGTCTGTCTAATATTGTTGCTGGGCAAATCTTCCTCCCAGAGATGAAAACCAAACAAAATATTTTTGAAGCAGTAAGAAGGAATTAATATCCTTTCTCTCACAGTCCTCTATTCCTTGCTGACATTACATTCAGGCAAAAAAAAAAAGGAGAAAAGCGTTCCCCATTATTCCCTTGTACATAGCAAGGCTAACACATGTAAAGCAATAACTCATTTTCTATTGCCATGTTTAGCATATGTCTCCTGTTGGCTCAGCAAGGCCTTTAGGCCGGTCCCTTGAGCCGTCCATCGTTGGCAACTCTTAGCCCCTCGGCCTCAAAACCAAATAGCTTTGAATCATGTTGAGCTGTGATGCTAATTTTCATACTGATGCATTATGGGAATAAATGTATCTGACATACTGTGTCAATGGTACTGTCTCTTTGTGTCTCTTGTTTTTTTGTCTGCTGCATTCCTACAGATGGTATTCCATTGAAAATGTTCTCTTCCTACAAAAAAAAAAAAAAAAAAAGGGGGGGAAAAAAAAAAAAACATGCACAGCACCAAACCTCTAGGTGCAGAAGGCTGTTAACGGTTGCTGATGATAGTAGGCAAACATTAACATAATAATTAGTGTCTTGTAATTGTTTCATTAAAACCAGTTGTTCCATTTCTCCTCGTGTTTTCCCAGAAGAGAAGCTGAATTTGGACGACAGCCAGTGGGAGGACATCCACGTTGTCACCGGAGCACTCAAGATGTTTTTCAGAGAGCTGCCTGAGCCGCTGTTCCCATACTGCTTCTTTGAACAGTTTGTGGAGGCGATAAGTAAGTACATCACATGCAGTAGCAGCTAGTGAAATAGCCTGTTATATAAAAATAATAATAAACTTAAAAATAGAAGAGCAGGGGCATCTCTAATCTGACTTACGTTCCATTATCCGTGATCCTGTCTTTTTATTGTTTTTGACTGCCTTTTATCTCCTACAGCATTTAGGTGTTTAACTGGAGAGAAGGAAAAAAAAAATCGAATTATTGATCTACAGATTTTGTCTCCGCAATTTGACTGTAGTGCCTAAAATGGTTTAGGAAAGGAATTAAAATGTGTATGTATTCAAAATATCCTAGGCTGATAATCCATATATCCCCAAACACAAGAGAGAGGCTAATAATTGTGAATCACGTTAGAAGGGGCTGTCTTTATGTTAATCAGAATGAAATGCGTGTGTTTTGTTCCACAAGGTTGCAGACTCTTCCCTTGCAGTGATCACAAAAAGAATGCAAAAACATTCATGTTCTCATTTTCATATCTACCTTTGCTTGGTTATTATTTTTTTTTTTTTTGTTTAAAGTTGGCAGGCAGCAAAAGTATTTTCAAAGTCCCAGGCATTTATTCTGTTCCACGTCTCTGTGGTTTATGTGCTGCAAACCCTCCCTGTAGTTAATATATGCAGGTGCATTTTGTAAAACTGTATCAGCTTGGAAAAACTTGACAAAAAAACCCAGTGATTTGGGGGTTTGCTCCCGTTGGAAAGGGAGGGGAGGGAGAGAGATAGCTGAAAGGGAAAAAGCCGAGTAGGAGATTAATTAAAGATCCAATAGAGAAAATCTCTAGGAAAAAAACAAACCCAACAAAGTACTCAGAGGTCTGATTTCTGAGTGATGGGCACACATATTTGCCATTGCTGCTAATGAGAGCTGGGTGTGCACATGCGCAGCTGTCAGGGAATACGAAACCCTTAATGTACAGCTCACTTTGATTTTATATTCATAAGAGTCTTTAGTTCAACTAAAGCTTTTCAAGACCCAGCATCAGATATAATGAGGTTAAATACATCTCACAAGATCCTTCCCTGCTCAGTTATTTGGAAGTGCAGTGCAGTTAACTGCGCGACATAAAGAAACGCATTACCTGAAATTTACTCCTGGCAGCTCACTTTCTTCTCCTTCCAAAGGAAATCAGGTGGGGAACATCATCTCTCAAGCTTAAGTTCCTGTTGCACAGCGTCTGCAGTGCTAAGAGGGAAAAACAATAAAGAATTTCTTATTGTTCAGCTTCTGGTATGCCTCGGGATAAGACACTCGTTGAAGCACCAGCACCTGAACATGCCCTTCGGGTGGTTTTCCATCCATCTGCTCTGCCCTCTTGAAAAGGAGTAGAAGAGGGATTCTCAGCCAGCTCATGGGGCGTAGCCTGGCAGGTCATCCACACCTCCTATGCAGCTAATTCTGCGGTCCAGTATTTAATACTGAGGAAGGACATCTTTACATCAAGAGTGGCAGAGCACTGGAACAGCTGCCCAGGGAGTTGGTGGAGTTTCCATGCCTGGAGGACTCCTGTGTCACCTGCTCCAGGTGACCCTGCCTTGGTAGGGGGGATGGACTGAAGGATCTCCAAATGACCCTTCCAACCTCAGCTGTTCCATGATTCTCTGATCTATCCTCTGCCGCTATGATCCACCATCACACTGGTCTTCCGGGGCCAAACTCAGTCATCCTTCCTGCTATCCCTACTTTAATTGCCCATTGGGGCATATTCTGGCTGTGCAAGCACAATTATATTCTGAAGAAAGTTATCAGAACACCATAATCTCACTCCTGTTGTCTTCTGCCATGATTCTCTCTGCTAGTGTCCAAGCCAGGGTGATTTGACATCTTTTGGTTGCCCGATGGGGACGTTTTTGGTAGTGAAAGTACCAGGTAACCGGTCGTAGACTTGCGAATTAAGTTTGAAAGCATGTCGGGAAGAGACTGTCTACTGAAGCATTAATATTCATGAGTGAGAAATTAATGTCCCTTTCTGCTATTTGAACTATTATTAATTCTTATTATGATTTTGAGAGCCATTATACACATTGATAGGCTAATGAACAGTCATTTATAGAGGGATTTTAAGACAGTTTATTCCTAGGAAGGAAATGCTAGCACTCTAAGACATGCTTCGCACTATTTCAAACCCCTAATTCTTGTTGCTTGCTTTACTGCACATCAGGGTGATTTCTACCTAATCCAACTGTCTAAAGTGAGCTACGATGTCCAATCAATCTTCTCTTTATTTGGCCTTTACTGCCATAGGATCTACAAATCCGTATTCTTACCAACTCTACTTAAAAAACGTCTATAAACAACAATTAGGTGTTTTCAGTGTTTTTGGAGCCCTTCTGTATGTTAATAGTCCCGAGGCAAAGTAAAAAATCCCTTTTCTTCAGTATCATTTCCATTGCAGATGATTCTTCGGCTACTTGTGCTAATTAATTTGTCTGGTCAGTACTGAGCTGCTGGAAAATTTTCTCTTTTCTCGAGTTTGTTGTGAAAAAGAGACTGCAGTATCTGTTCTTCAAAAATCAGACTTATTAGCATGCAGGGATGGGTGTGCATTACAGTCAGAATAATGCCAAAAAGAAAGCAACTTGATTCCCGGATTGCCATGGTGATGATATCCCTGGTCCAGCACTCAAGACCCCTTAGTCAGAGCCTTGCACTGGTTAAGTAGGATGAAAGGGTCTAAAAAACTACCTATAGGAGGCAGTAATAAGTTCCCAGTAACATTTATGGGGACTTAGTCATTTAGCAGGAGTTTTCAAGAGGAATTAGAACCCAAGAGGTGCGATGGACTCCTTATGCTGATGTTATTGTAAAGACTATGTGGAAAAAAAATCCACAGCAAGCTTACTATCAATTTTCCTGGATGCTGCTGCCATTTTAATTATGTGCACAGGAACACAACTTTACCATACTGTGTTATTAGGCAAAGCACTTGCTCTCACCTTCAATTTCCCCTATAAATAACTTTAGATGTGGCCATACTATTAGAACAATTTAGATATGACCAGAATATTAGAAGATAATTCAGGGTGTTACAGAATCTCGGAATTCTTCTTGCCAGGCTGAAGCTGGATAATAACTGTCCATACAGCTTATATCAGAGAACTTATAAATGATAAATGGAAGGCCACAAGACCTCTGGCCCAATACTAATTTTGTTTCTTAGGATTTGGAAAGTAGGGTGCTTTATTGTTTTGGTTTTTTTTTTCCTAACGACTTTGTCTGGTATTACTGGCAAGTCATTTTGTGTTATTTTGGACGGAATACACACTTCTAAAATGTGGCCAAATGCTGCCATGAAGTCAGGTTCAGCCACACTTAAATTACTCAGTACCACAAATAGTTCTATTGATTTTCTGGAAGATCAACAGATGTAGTTCACCAGATTGTGTGCAAGTAAAATTGTGCTTCATGTGAGTAAGGTGGTAGAAGTGCCAATAACTGAAACACTTAATCACCTTTTTTACAGAATTCTACCCTCACGGCCACATAAACTTTTGCCAGGACTCCAGCCACTGACATCTACCCCTAAAATCTGTTTAGAAATGTTAACAGGTAAATGTGTTAGCTGGTTCTAAATCTTTATTTTGATTGAACTAGTTTTCTTGAAATGTCTCAGGCAAAGGCATGGAGAGAAAGAAATTAGTCTACTACAGTCTCTGTGCACTGATGGCTGATATCCACAGCACAGGAAATATTTAAATATCCACTAGTCCTTCCAGATCTTTTCAGCTGGAGCAAGCTGTATAGACTGTGCATCTGCATAGACAGTGCATCTGTCCAACTGCAGTGAAGAAAAAACCTCACTGATATTCCACAAAGGAAAATTCCACCCAGCTCCCAAAGCTGCAACATCTGTCTCTGGTTTGGAAGGCTTGAGTTCAGGTCTTTGATTTTCTCTGCAACAGGTTGGAAAGATTACTATGTTGGAAAGATTTTTTCAATGAGGTCTAGTGATTATGCCTTCATTTCAGTTCCTTATCTCTAATATGAATTTAATAGGTGCCACATAAGCACTGTAGATAAATAGGAGATTTATTGTTTAAAATGCACATGCAGAGGCAGATGTGTGTGTATTTATATATATATATATCTACTCTAAATAGAAATCCTTCTGCCAGAATTACGATTCTCCTGCAGACAGTTTTCTGAATGAACGTATCTGTTACTGCTGTGGGTTTCCCACTTGAGGCAGATGAACAGAGGAATGAGATTAATAAAAAAAAAACAGTGTTGAAAATCTGACTTGCAGGTTTTCAAGTGGAATCCACAGCCTGATATGTCTCAGGTCTCAGTGTGGGGAGCAGAAAATGTGGGATCCACATCTGCCACCAGGTCTCTGGAGAAGGGACACATTCCTGAAGGGAGATTACAAAAAAATGGAGAGGGACATTTTACAAGAGCCTATAGTAACAGGACAATGGGGAATGGATCCAAACTGACAGAGTAGGTTTAGCTTAGATATTAGGGAGGAATGCTCCCCTGTAAGGGTGGTGAGGCCCCGGCACAGGATGCCAGAAAAGTTCTAGATGTCCCACCCCAAGAGGTGCTCTGTGGACAGAGCTGGGAGCAACCTCGTCTAGTGGAAGTTGTCCCTTCTCACGGCAGGGGTTGGAACAAGGTGATGTTTAAGGTCCCCTCCAACACAAATCATTCTAGGATTTGATGATTTGTAGGGCACCAGATCCAGTCAGCACAGGTGGCTTCAGTCCTGGCAATGCCCACAAGGATCAAGCCTCCCGGTCACTTAGACAAAGCAATCCCCCATCTCTGGAGCTCAAGATTTTCAGCCCTGACATGAAAGGAATCATTTCTTTGCATGGGGAGAAGCAGAGCCATAGGCACCTAAAGATCCTCAAAGGTCACAGTTGTAGTACCTAATTAGCCTATGCACCTTCAGGGATAGATGGAAGCTGAATAAAGTTTTTCAGAATTTAAGTGCCTAGACACCACCTAAGGTCCACATTAGATACTCATTTAATTTTTGTTTTTCCAAGATCTGGACTTTTTTTTTCTTTGATTGCTCTGATAGACCATTAACACTTTTTTCAAATTATTTCACACATATCCTTTCGATATATCAATTAAGGTCTCCTGGTGCATGCTAAACAGAATTCTCAATGTCATTCCTATCAATCCTACAATGTTATGTGTTACCCTACTATACGGAAACTGAAGATGGGTATTTAGCATCTTGCACGCTAAAGAGTTTTGTAACTTTTTTGGTTAGCAAAAGTTATTAGATAAAAATTTTTTTACAGTTTTGTTCGTCTGTGACCCTGGTCGTTACTGGTCTGGTCTGACAAAATCTATGATGGCAACATAGCAGAGCAATAAATTCTTCTTCCATGGGAAAAATAGACTTGTTTTAACCCTCAAATCTACCAGTGCTATCAGTAGTTGTCAGTCCTCTCCATGCTGGTCAGTTGTCTTCATCTCCAGCACTGCTGGCATTAGTAAACAGATTTTCTCTGAGCTTCGGCTCTTGTTCTGCTTCACAAAGGGCCCCCAAGAACCCTCTGCCTGTGTGGCTTGAGACAATGTGTTGCAGAAACTCCCATCTATCTGGGCAATGATCACGCTTCGGTCTTCAGCAGACCAGAGCAAATTTTGCACTGAATAATGTAACTTTTGAGGAGTTTGCACAGAAGCTGTCTGCACCAAAGTCAGGCAAAAATTAAAAAAAAAAAAACGAAAAGACTGTGTTAGGAGGCAATAAACAAATCAAGTCATCGATACATAATCATGACCAAAGAACTGAGCTGCATTGGTTGAAAATATAATGTAGGAAGGACCTGCTCTGAACTACTATGCAGTGTTATGAAAATAGTAGCTGGGAAACAGAAAGGAAGTAAATACATTCATTTATTCTGACAGTCATAACATCCTTGTATCATCTTCGTGGAAAGTTACAAAAGATGTCTAAAGAGATTTTCAAAAGACATCTAAAGAAACCTCACTCGAGGCTTACAAAGAACAAGGCTCAAGGCCAACTCGTCTTGGAAAGACAAGTCAGCATATTGCACTGTAAGAAATCCATGACAGTCTCTTAACATCATCACGTAATAGGTTCCTGAGAAACCAAATCTTATCAGTCTCTGGCATTATGCAAATTTCTGTCATAATCTCAATCTGTGGGCTTCGAGTCCTAATCAAACTGCCTTCAGATTCACAGTTGGCGAGCCTCCTATTGAAATCGTTTCTCTATCCTCCATTTACTTGTCCAAGGAAGTTTTGGGGCTTGGCATGGCATCAGAAAGCCTCAATTTCATGTGAACATGGTGATTTATAAACAAATCCAAGGTCACCACAATATATTTCACATGATACATCATAATTAATACACTTTTTTGGCCAAATTTAAATATCAGAAGACAGTAGAGATCCATAAACTAATGTGAACAGAAAAAAACCAACTGCGTAGAAACAAGAAGTAATCAAAAGTAAGGTGCAAGTTTTTAAAAAATTTCTTTAAAGAAAAGGAATGATTTTATGAGTAGCACAATCTCAGGGGTCGCCAACCATGCAAACGTATGAATACGTGTGTGGTATATACATTCTCCAAAAACAGTAACATTAAAAATAATAGCAGCTAATTCAGAATGTGGTACTGGGTATTTTCAGTGGGGTTTGAATAGTATTAAATCCATTTCTGAAATACTCTTGAAACCTTATCTGGAAAGTTGTGTGAATATCTGATTGAAGAATGATTAAATGATATTGGCAGAGAAGGAAAAAGCCCTCACATTTTACAAGAGATGTTAGATGATACAGGAAACAGAGAGACAACAAGAGAAGGCTTCTAATCCATGGGTGTTAATGAAATACAGATTAAAGGTGTACATGATCATCCTGAGTGAAACAAATAAGTAAAAGAAAATATAAGAAAAACATATTTAAATATATTTAGTCTGTAACATTCCCAACATTATAGATACAATATTCTATAACATCTTCACTTAAATTCAAGCCAATAATAAAGAATATCTCCATTGAAGATATAAATGGAGGCTGTTGTATTTGCAATAGCAGCAAACTGATAACCAAAGAGGATCACTCCAGGCTTTTTGCTCCCAGGAGGTGTCAAGGAACAATATGTCCTGGTAACCTCCCAGTTCTTTCTCAATGACCTTTTCTTCGCAGTTGCAAACTGTTTCTGCTCAACAGCATTTTTAAATAGATCTTTTCAGGTCTGGAAGCAACTGTTTAAGGGGGAAAAAAAAATTAAAAATCGGTGGTCATGTCTTCGAATAGATTTTTTCTTTTGAGGCGTAAAGTAGCCCAACTTAAAAAATTAAGAAATGTTTTTTAAAAAAAGGAAAGAAATTAATAGTTAAGACATTTCTTCCTTCTTTTCTTCTTCTTGGAAAGTTTTAATTAAGTTGTTGGAAGGGAAATGTAAACAAAATCTACACATGCAAATTTACCTCCTCTGTAGGGCTTTTCCCTGTGAAGGATGCTCAGGTAACACCTGTCAATAGGCAGCCTGATTCTAGATTGATTTTGGAGTTTATTTTTCTAAACAAGATCCTCTGGCTTTAAAACAAGATATGTTGTGATATTTACTAATCCTTTTCTTTGGCTAGCACACAATTCTGCTAAAAAAGAACACGTCATAAAACTCTTAAATGTATGCTGAAACAACATGTTAATAGGATTTTCCCCTTTGTAAACTTTGCCTAACACAGTGTTCTGGAGATCCCATCAAATGAAAGAATATTTAAATTATATTTAATGAATAAAATTTACCTTTTGAGGAAAAGAGGAGACCCTGCAAAACCTCACTGAAAGGGCTACACCAGTGATTAAAATTGTCTTAATATTACAGAGACAGAAAAACAGTTTAATTTGCTCTTATAAATATGGTGGAGGCTTTCCAATTATCATCAAAGGAAATTAGAAAGTTTTAAAAGAATCTGGACTTGGATTTTTCTATCATGCAAAAGTTTGCGTGGGAGGGACATATTCTCCCCCAGCTTAGACTTTTTTGTTGTTATAGTTTTAATTTTTTTAGCATAACAGAAATTTTACTGCGGATGCCTGGCCTGTCTCTTAACTCATGCTAATTATATTCATAATTAAATGTTAAACAAGAATTGACTAGGCCAACTGGCTTGCACAGGTGTTTGTGATATGAATGGTTTAATGCTCCCACAATAAATTATTGGACACAAATCTGCAGTAATCTACATAGAGAGAACCCTTTTCAAAAACTTTGATGTACGTGGTAGGTCCAACACCGTGCTTTGAAGCCAGGGCTTGCAAGCAGCACACACAAGGGAGTTTTGTGTCTAAACTGTGACTTGTCCTTGATTGCATGAGCACTAACATGGCTAAAAGTGGTTTTTTTCTGGGTTCTTACCTGCCATGGGATGCAGGTGCTCAGAGCATTAACGTTTATGGGAAGGTGAAATAGTCACTGGATGCTTGGTGGAAATGTCATCTGCCTCCCTTCAACTTGTAAAACACTAGTTTATATTTGTGACTAATACCAGATTAACCACAGAGGCTCCAGAAACTCTATTAGCTTTACACCAATTGCTGGTTCTCAGAGGATGGAATCAAACACTTGCAAATGGAGAAAAACTGGGGTTTCAGTTTGTTCCTCTTCCACTTAATTTTGGGGCATGGAAAATAGTCTACTTGTGTAATTTAAATTTCGTCTGTAGTTAGGAGATTCTTTTTGTAGGGGCAAAGAACTGGCACAGCTGCCCAGGGCAGTGATGGATTCCCCATCCCTGGAGGGATTTAAAAGTGGTGTAGATGTGGCACTTGGGGACATGGGTTAGTGCTGGACTTGGCAGTGCTGGGGAAATGATTGGACTTGATGATCTTAAAGGTCTTTTCCAACCTAAATGATCCTATGACTTTATGAAAGAAAGGGCAGAAGGAAGAATAAAGCCAGTTTGAGAGTCTGTATCTGGGTTAACAGAAGGGAAACCCATGGAGAAAATCAAGCGGGAGAGAGTGGTGAAAGAGAAACTGAGAAATCTTGAGCAACAACACTGGGCAGAAAAAGGCTGGGAAGAAGAGAGAGGAGGAGCTCTTCAGTGACTGTGACAAGATCCCTGTAACCTGGAGTGTTTGGGGGAGGCAGGAGGAGAGGAACTTCTCCTGAGGGTTATCCGGAGCTCTTGACAAAGTGAGAATTGGCACTCTGGGTTCGAGGGGAAAACGTTTCCTCGGGCTTGTGAGTGAAGCTTCCACTTGGGGAAAGTAATAACAGGAGGAGAAGCAGCCTATAATGCCCCAGTTACACAATTTCAGAGGTGCAAAAAATGGAAGAAGTGAGGCGGGGAAAGTGGTAAGAGAAGACCAGGAAGGGAGGGAGAAGGAGAACCTCTAAGAACAAGAGAAGGGGATGCTGAAAGTCATCACCCATGATTCTGTGCTGTCTTCCTCCCTCTCTACACCTTCCTACTATCCAGAAGTTCCTACCTTTCCAAATAAGAGCAGCACCACACCTCTGGGTGGTGACAGGTCTGATCTGTACCAGCAAAGATTAGCATGATAATGTCTAAATGAAAAAAAGGTGACAACTGAGTTGTTCTGTGGTCCTCACCACATAGATATTTGAGACCCTGCTACAATATTTGAAGACCTAGACTACTACAGCTGTGGTATTCAGAGCAGGTACTAACTTTATGGAGTATTTGTATGTGTTCTAAATGTTTCAAGCGACTGAGTAAAGGGAATGTGCATAACCTTAGCCCTCTCACTTAGGACTATGAAAAACCTTTGGGTGAGAATCTGGTAGATGAAAAATTAAGTCATATAGACCCTATTTTTTCTGTATCTCTGTCACTGAGCAGTGATCAATCAGAAAGGAGTTACAGCAGCTCATTTTTTCTGGAAATGTTCTAGAAATTGTTTGGCATAGAAAAAGGAAGTAGAAATTAAAAGTTCTAAATATTCCACAAAATAGGCAGGTGCAGAATCAAATCATGAACGGCCACAAAAGCGACCTCACAGTTCACCACAATAGCAGAAATATACTAAAGGGCATAAAAAATACATCAATGCAACAAAAATAATAACAGTAGCACTGTCTACAGAGTGTTCACTGAATTTCACAGAATGCCAGAGAAAAGTTGAGACACAAGTTCAAATCAGGCCCGAGTTTGCCAGGGTGGAAGTGCAAGCTCCCCTTCCCTGGAAGCATCACCCTACGGCATCACTTGACACAGGCCTGGATGCCTGATTTCCCTGTTTTGAGCAGGTCTGTGTCTGCCACAGGAAATGCAATTGCAAAGTGAAATACTTCGGGAAAGTACTGATGTCTCAGTGTGAGGGTAGGCTGGTGTTCTTACCAAGGCTAGGCCAGAGTTCAGAGTTAATAGGATTTATAATGTCTCATGAGGGACACAAATTGTGAAAAAGTAGTGCTGGAAAACTGGGTAATGTGGCTGCAGAAAGCATCCTCAGCAGCTGTACTCCACCAGCTGTACCAGATAACAACTAAAAGGGAAGTCAAGAAAAGTAAGAAATAGTGTGGGAATGGGAACACTGAGTAGTGCTGCACATCCTCCTCCTAAACGGGTGTCAGGGAGTGTGCAGCCCTCAGGCCACAGAAACTCATCAGATGTGACTTTTACTTTTAAGGATGCTTCTTGGGATGCAGGAATATTAGTTCAATCCACTGCCTTCTGCTGATAGTACAGGTATGGGATTTGAGTTGCCCACAGTTTTAAAATAAAACGCAATTTGTCTTGGTTCCTGGAGAATCAAACTGCTCCGTTTCACTCCCTTCTACGTAAAATTCATGAGCTCATTAACCCTTGTGACTGCTGGTACATTTTGGCCCCAGCACTAAGGCTTTCATTGCCTGGGAAGGTAGTACATCAGACAGATGTTGAGATCAGGAGCACCACCTCACTCACCAACAGCTCACGGCCTGACTCAGCCACTGTTAAACACTTTTGAGTGATAGTGTTAACACTGGGAACAAAAAACCTTCAATCCAGGCACAAAACCTCTTCACTGAGGTGTGCTTAGGTGGTCAGAAAACCAAATTGTGCATTGTTCACTCATACAAAACAGGAGAACTGGAGCAACCAGAAAGGTCTCACAAAGGTTTTAGGACCCCAAAATGTGACTGAGAGCTGGAGAGCTCATGCAAAACACCTGCTGTTTGTAGCTCGTTATCAGGAGAGCCCCAGGAGCAAGGGGAATATTTTCCAAGCTGGCACTTCCGCCGTATCCTGTAAAGGGAAAGAGCTGCACACACAGAGAAGGAGTGAGGTAGCCAGGACTAAACCCCAACACGATTTGCATGGTTCATCTTCTCCCAAAACTCCTGCAGGGGCCATTGACAGTAGAGAGACAGGGAGGAAATTGGCCAGGTACATCCATAGGATGCCTACTCTCAGAGAGGGCAAATAAAGTGAGTGCACAACTGCAAGTTCTTTCTTTTTCTCCTCTTCCATTTT
>VZRV01001893.1:3958048-3973048 GCA_013398115.1 Falcunculus frontatus
TTTTTCTTTTTCTTTTTCTTTTTCTTTTTCTTTTCCTTTTCCTTTTCCTTTTCCTTTTCTTTTTCCTTCCTTTTTTTCCTCCTCCTTTTCTCTTTTTTCCTTTTCCTCTTTCTTTTCCTCTTTCTTTTCCTTTCTGTTTTTCCTTTTTTTTCATCAACTCCTTCTGTTTTCCTTTCCCTTTCAGTTTCCTTTTCTTTTCCTTTTTCCCCCATTTTCTCTTTTGAATTTCCCTTTCAAGCAAGACCAAACCAGGAGAAGCAGGAAGTCTTGCCTGGCAGGGAGGTTTATACACGCTTCTGCAGCTCCAGCTCTGGGCTATCAAGTGCCACTTCTAGAACAGCCCTTTCCCTGGCTTGTGTTCGATTTGCATCTGGATGTTCACATGCAGCCAGCACTAACCTACACTTTCTGCAGCTGAGGTCCTTGCTTGGTTTTCTTTATACCACAGATCAGGGCACCTGATGAGGCCACATTGCTGCTGCAAGCTTAAGTGTATAATTTAAAAAAAAAAAATTAGCTCACTGTGGAGAGAGAAATCCTCTACAGAGAAATAATAAACCGTGATGAGAGTAACCACTTCAGGAGATGTTAGAATTTGATCCAGGATCTGTGTTTTTGCTTTGAAACAGTAGTTGTCCTTTCGTTCAGATGGTATTCGTGAACCTCTGCCTCAAAAAAATAAAAAGGGGTCTTTTGGCACATTCTTTAGGCTGATGACAGGCAAAATGAAATAGATTCTGTCTCAGAAATCTCCAAAAATAATCTTAGGTTTGACATAACACACCATGTCATGAAGTGATATAAGCCACATAAGCACAAAACAGGCTTTAAATTTAAAGAAGAATAATCCTATTTTTAGATAGGATACTTTCCATCAATTTGGATAACAAATATCTGATGCAGAATACAGGCATGTTAATGTTGAGATCCCTTAAAAGCTGCAGTCCCTGGTGGCTGTGGCAGTCTGCTTTCTACCTGTGCTCTGTAAAAGTTGCTCAGACCATCCACACACACACATGCATAAAAGATTTCTATCTGGAAATAAAGATCTGCACCTTTTTTTTTGCTGTCTTTAACCCCTCAGCACCAGTGATCCAGAGTTCCCGGTGCTAAAGAGTGATGCAAAATGCATTAATGCTTAGCACTGGGAAATCCCAACTCCTGGTGCCAAGAGGTTCATAAATATAGTAATGAAACCTCTTGACTCAAAAGTGAGCACTATTTAACAGAACAAGCATGAACAGCCTTTAGGAGATTTTGCAGCTGGATTTGTTCCACTGTGTCAGAGCTGAACCTCCATGATAGTAGTTTTAAAAAACTGTGCATGGTTAAAATAGAGAGTTTGAAGAAGCCAGGCAGACAAAAATTGAAACTAAATAAACCCATGGAAAGGAAAACTAAAGATACTGCTGCATCCCTACCAGAAAAAGAGGAATCAAGATTCCCCAGTATGAATCCAGTGACAGATGTCAAGGTCTTTGGGAAGTGTCCACTAAGCTTTATTTTGCACATGTTCCTGAACAACTAAAAAGAGTACTTTGTGTGATAATTTACTAGCAAATCAGTATCAATAAATCAGAATCATGTAAGCAGTCATGTTTATTATATCCTTGTTGCTTAATATTCATGATAGTAATTTATTTTTATAGTACAGTTTCACTGTTATCTCCTCCTTTGCTGTAACTTTGAGACAAACAAGCTGCAAAAGTAGAAGGTCAGGTAACCCTTTGAAGACTGTAAAAGTTCATTCACTTGGAATTTGCCTGCTTTGGGTTTTTTTTCTAATGCTTCAGTGGCTCCTTAAAATATTTATACTATCATTCCTAACCTAGCATTATTTATTTAACAAATATCTCTGCAAAATGAGAGTTGCAGAGCAGTGTATGGATACCAACTCTACAAATCGAAGAATCCAAAATCTCTAGAACTGCTCAATTGAAAATGGTCATGAAATCTGGTGTTAAGGTCTGCATTTTAACAGAATGCTTTTAAAAAAATTTAAAACTTACAATTATTTAAGGTTTCCTGATGTTTTTCAATGGCAAGTCTTGTTAATCAGGATGGCAATGACAGATACAGGAGGTTTTATCCATGGAACATGCAGAGTACAAACAACTGCAGCTTCTACCTGTCACTCCTACTGAAACACCTCATTACTGAGTGAGGCCTTAGTAACTTAAGATCTACTCTTTAATAGTGCATTCAGATTTAACTGAGTATCTCTTTTTTTCTTTTTCACATGTACTTTTAGTAAAAAAAAATGGATTTCAGCTGTGCCAGTTGAGGTACAAGGATCTCTATTCTTCCTTTAGCGTAGTCATAAAGCACAATTAAGTTTAATGAGAAAGCACAAATTCAAGGATGATGTAGATGTCAAGAAGTTCTCTATTTTCTATAAATCAGAAATCAACATAATTCTTGATTTTCTTTGCATTCTTTCTTAAAAATATTTTTCTGTGCTGCTGATCTGCTTTACTACTTCACCTCAGACTGAGCTTGTGTAGCAGAAGAATCATTCAATATATAAAACTCTTCTGGTTAAAGACAGCCTGTAATTATACAATGGCCTCGTTGGTGTGTCCCCTTGTCTTTCAATTAAGGATGAGCTTTTGATGAAGTTGTATTGGTTACTGCACATAATCAATTGTTTCTCATCCAGGAACATATTTTTCATTAGACAGGAGGTGGAGGCCACACACAAAAAACATTGCTGATCAGATGAATGAAGTCTAAACCTACCTCATCACAAAGATAACATCTAAAAATGCTTCAGGTTTATTTACGGCAAACAAAAAATATGACTAGGCTTCAAGAAATGATGAAGATAAGCAGACATAAAAGACATTTTTATTCTAAGTGTAAACTATCATTAAGTGTATTTAGATTTATACCCTATAATTATTATGATTGTAGCAATTAATCAATCAACTGATTAACATGTAGGGTCAGCAGGACACAGTGATCTTATCTTGAAGCTTGAATTAATTAATTATTCCTTACTCCACATTATTATTTTCTACTTGTGTATGTTTTCTCAGTGTCCCTATTGAAAAAATATATCTGGGTTTTTTTTCCTATGATGTATTGAGTCGAGCACAGGAAGACACTGACGTACATTTACTAATTCGCCATCAGAATTTCAAATTAATTAAAATATTTTAGAGCATTGCATAATTTTTAACTACTTGTTATATTCTAATTAGCAAGGTTCAATTAAATTGTTTTCAACATAGCAACTTAAGAGCTCTCATCTCCTCAAGTGGAGTCAAATTCAGCGGGTGTATATTGTTGCAATGATATAATTCCATGTTCATTATCCCACAAGCCAGTGAAGTCTCTCTGAGCAGAATACTTGTTTACTGTCTGTGGCAGAGTGAGGATTTTCCTGTTCCACAGGCAATCCTGCTGTCGGGAATTCTTCCTGAAATTCGGCTATGATTCAATTTGCTTTCTGCAAAATTATTTTATGCCCCTGCCCACGGCAGGGGTTAGGAATTAGGTGATCTTTGAGGGCTCTCCCAACCCAAACCATTCTAGGATTCCATGAAAAACATCCCTTTCAATAGCCCCTTCCTTGTGCAGAACACTTCCCCTGTCTCTTTGCAGTAGGATTTGTATCACCCTGAAGTCACTGCTAGAACTCTTGCTGTCTCCAGAGGAGACACCCTATTGCACCATCACTGTGCCCAATTTCCTCCTGGTTATCAGCCCCAAGTTTGTTTGACATTCCTCGTTCTTAAAAGCTTGGGTTAGGGTTAGGTTTAATTTTTTTCTTTTTCTATCTTATGTTTTCTTATCATTTACTCTTATTCCATAGTTGCTAGTTTAAAGCAAGCCTAGGAAGTCCTGGTGGTGTTAAAGAACGACTTAAGTGCTCTGTCAGACAGCACCCAATTCAGTGTCTTGTCCCAAAAAACATTCAGATGCTCTGTGTTTGTAAACCCACATTTTTGTGCTGTTATCACCTACTAATCTGCGCTTTGTTTGTGCTGTGATGAATAAGGATAAAATAGATTTTATAAACATCTGCCTCTCCTCTTGTGCTGCCCTGTGGCCATGGAATGGCCAGCAAGGTGTGGGCACGGTGTGTCTGGGGTTGTTTTAGCAAAGCAAACCCAAGTTTCCATAACCTCCATGCAGACACAGTGCAGTTCTCTTCTCTGGGTCTGCTTTTCTCCCCTTTTTTTCAGTCTCTAACACCCTACCGCAGTGAGTCCGTGTCCTGATTAGGCTCTACTATTATCTATACAATCAGAAATAAAAGAGATGCTAAAAATCCAGCTGCTGGCTCTCTAACTGAGCTCTCAGGAAAGTTCATATCCCAGCCCCTGGTGGTTTTATTTTTCCAATTTTAGTGTAGGAGATAGCAGTAATAGAAGTAGGTTTGGGGGCCTTAAATAGAAAGGGTAGGAGAAGCAGTTATCATCAAGCTTTAGCTTTGAAATGTAAACTTAGCAAAGACTTCCCTGATGAAGTATACATATGGAACTACAAAATGCCACTTTTTATCCATTTGTTTTCCTGACCATAACCACGTTTTCACACTGTCAGCATTTTCATTAGAAGCTCTTTTTGTCAGAGGTTTATAACGAGAATGTAAAGATTTGCTATGGGCTAAATCTCAATCCAAGAGCAAATGTTTATACCAATTCTGAAAACAATCAGCTTGCCCATTTGTAGTTATGCATGTGTTCATCATCTGTTACTGCTTGTCCAATGCTCTGCAACTTCTGGAAGGAAAAAGAGACATCTGGAGGGAAAAAAAAGCTACCCTGCAGATAGCACACTGTATGCTCTCCTGAGTTATTGAATAAGGTACTACAAAAATGCAGCTTTTCAGTCAACACAAATATTTTTGTGCTTAAACCTGTCAAATTTACTGCAGAATTATTGTAATGTATGGCTTAGCCTGGTCTCCTTTTGTGCATTACTTACATGGGATTTGCTTTAAAAATTCACTGGAAATTATTCACCTAATGAACTGAGCCGCTTTTGTGATGCCAGGCACGATGAATTCTTTGAAAATGTTTTAGCTTATCTTCTGGACCTGAGGGTTAACAGAGTTTTCCTGTCTGTCACTTCCACTGTGTATCAGTCATTAAGTCCCACGACGTTCTGGAGATGAGTAAAATGTAAAAGATAATTTACAGTCTTTATCCTTCTCTGGCTGTGCTGGTTTGAACAAAAAAGTTACATAGAGTGGACATGTGTATAATGACATAAAGAAAAAATTTTTACACAAAATAAACAGTTAGGAGAAGTCTAGCAGAACTACTTGTGCCTGTGTTACCTGTGCAGAGCAGGACCCAATATAAAGTTTTTCTGGGTAAAATTCAGAAATCATGAAACCATAGAATCACAGAATGGTTTGAATTACAAAGAACATTAAAGCTCTTGCTCCTACCCCTCTGTTAGGAGCAGGAACAACTTCCACTAGAAGAAATAAAGATAAACCAGGTGTTAATCTGAAAGTTGCCTCAATTTTAACACAGAAGATGCCCGAGGTTGTAGAGCACTTCAGGAAGCTTTGTAGCACTTGGTATTTACATACAATGCTCAGTGTTACGAGTGCTTACTTCATAATAGCATTACAGTGATACTTACAAGTCTCTTTACCCAGTAAGCCTCAGGGGAAAAAAAAAATGCAGCCCTCATTAGTCTTTCTCCACAAAATTCAAAAATTAATTGAGTCACCCCATCCTAGACACAGATATGTCTCCAAACTTAGCACCAACATGTCTGCATTCACTTCTAAAGTATGACTAAAGCACTTGGAAGAGTGTGTATAGACCATCCTGTAAAGCCACCAGGGAATTTATTTTTTCCTCTGGCGAATAATTCATGAACAGTTATAACTCATTGACAAATCATTGTGCAGACAATGAAAAGAGTTTTTCGGGGTGGGTCGTGAGCACACATCTGGTATGAATGTTCTCAGGAATACGTCTCCACCCTGCAGTACACAGCCCTTTTTGGTTTTGGGAGATTTTGAGGGAATAAAAAGGCTCACCTGAATATTTGTGACCATGCAGATACATCAGTAGATCTACCCGGAAGAGAACAAAAATATTAAAAGTCAAAAAATTCTTTCTTTTATTTAGCTTGATTCACCCAGCTGGGCTTTCAACCAGAAAGCTTTAAGGTGCTAATTAATTATGAGCTAATTAAACTTTGCAAAGTCATTCTGAGACTGTTAGCTTTAATATAAATATTTCAGCGCAAGTAAACTGAGGCACATAGATTATTTTTGTACATCAAGAAAGGAAGCAAGCAGTGACAGCAGCAGCCCTCTCTGTCCCATTCCCCCACTCTATAAACATTTTTGCTCTTTCCAAGCTTCACATTTATCTAGC
The DNA here is from genome assembly GCA_013398115.1 of Falcunculus frontatus. Classification (NCBI taxonomy): domain Eukaryota; kingdom Metazoa; phylum Chordata; class Aves; order Passeriformes; genus Falcunculus; species Falcunculus frontatus. The sequence continues at coordinate 3,964,402 of VZRV01001893.1, forward strand.
AAGGGTTAAAGCAAGATTTTTAAATCCTATATGAAATCTGTGCAAATATGTGTTCTGCATAAATCTGGGCCACAAAATTAATATACTTGTATACATTTTCCCCATCTGCTGTATTGCTGACACATCCAGCTTGTAGCCCAGAATGTTTTAGAGAAGAAAGGGCCATCTCTATGTTTAGTGCAAGAGTTCAAGTGGAGTTACAGACTTTGTGGTGCACTCAGGCTTCACTAAACATAGAAAGCAGCTTGGGGTACTTGGGAAGATTTCTCCCAAAATGCTAAACCGCTGGTTATTGGTGGGGGAAGGAGGAGTGGTTTTATTTCTTTTGAATGTACATGAGGAATTAAACTGCATATTTAGTGGAGAAAAAAGTTTCTTTCTGTCTTGTCAGCTATCATAATATATGTGTATGCCTGTGAATGTGTACACATAACACCTATAAATTTTCCATTAAAAAAAAAGATAAAAACCATTCAGACAAGGCTAAGGTCATCTCAAACCTCCAAATATCGTAGGAGCAATTTTAGGGACTGTGACCTAGGAGAGGCAGCTCCTTTTTGGTTTGTGACCACGGACTCCCTCACTCCAGCTGCCTGTGATGTATTTTCCTGCGTGGGGAGGTAAAGGAGGTGTCCACTTGAAGACTTTACGCTGCAGGAATAGTGCAGGAATTCTTTGTCCAGAGGCTCAGAGGCAGCACTGAGACCTCCATCGCGTGTTAGGAGGAGGTGCAGCCTGTCCAGAGCGTGCCCCTGCCCCACGCTCCCCTGGTGCCCCAGCCTGCCTCTGCTCCAGATGCAATCAAAGTGTGTTTTCCAGGAGGTTGGTTATATATCCTGGGGAGGGAGCTCAGCCTTTTTTTTACTCCTTAATTCATCCACCATACCGGATTTTGAATTTGTGCCTTGTTTTGTCATAGATGCCCAGCACACTGTGCAATTTTGAACTTCCTAGGATTTCCTGTTCCCAATTAAAAATATGACTGTAGATTCACCCTTTTTTTTTTTTTTTTTAATGGCTTTTATTAACGTCCTAAAGGATGTTTGTGGGTATTGTGGCACATCCATCTTGTGGGTTTATGGACAAAAAGCTCAGGTCTACTGAGCTGACTCCAAGTCATAAATTCAGAAGAATCAGGGTGAGAGCTTTAAGTCACCAAAAGGCTCCTCTTGATCTGGGGCTCCACCTGTGTCTTTAAGGTCATGTCTGACTTGTAGAGCCACGTACCTTTATTATGACTTCTGTAATCTCAATTTCTGTTTCAACAATATCAAATTTAAGCTACACCAATCAACCCTCTTTTTTCAGATTAGGGCTGTATAATTGCATAAATAGTCTCATATATTTTCCAACAGCCTGATCTTGAGCTATATTAGAAGTCATCTAGAAACTGGAACCTTGAAAAAATGCCATGGGAGTTACCTGTATTTCGATTAGAGATATATATATATTTATACAGTTATATATGTAATACATTGTGTACTCTGTAGTATATATTATATTATGGTTTTTTGATGCATACCCAAATAATACTGCCATTATAATAGGGTGGGTGGAAGGTTTGAATTACACATCCTATTTTTTAAATGTCCATTTATTTTTTGCCTTCAGCACATCTGAAATCACTGAACTTACCCTGTGAAATTTAATTCCTGTGTCCGGTCCACTTTTCAGTTCACCATAATCAGTTACCCAGTCATCTCCATTGATACAGCAATGCTGTCTTCCACCAGACAGAGACCTCAATATTTGTCTTCTCCACACGTTAGTCTTTCCCACATAGAAGCAATGCATCATATGTTTATTTGACTTCTGTGGCTTTTGCTGGTGACTCACACTGACTGCTTGGTGGTGCTTTTGCAGCCAGCAGGAAATTAATTTATCACTATGTATGGTAATTCCCATGTCCAGTAGAAAACAAAAAAAAATTAAGATTCTTTACCTTACCTATATGCCAGGTATTAATTGCTACACAGTAAGGCCTTCACTCTGTGATTTACTTTTTTTTTTTCCTTTGGAGCATAAGATATATTTAAGGGAAAAATAAAGACTGACAAGAAAAGGAGAAAGGGAAACAAGGAAAATGGGTGCAAAGGGAATTGGGAGGATAAGAGAGAGACTTGTGCAAAGACAACCAAGGTATCTGGGTACAAATAAGAGATTTGTTCACTTTTGCATTTTGAGACTTGCTGAGGGTTGTGTACACGAATCCTTGGTGGATTTTTGTAGGTCTTTTGTTAAGCAACACAGGCAGGCTTCTTTTGAAAGGATCCATCTAAGAGAGGACAGTGCCCAGCCTGTGAAACCCAGGAGATGATTTATTAATGTTCATCACCAGGTCTTCATGTTGAATGACCATATCAGACCTCATTTTCAGCAGACACTGTCTTGGGCAGGAGATCTTATAAGCACTTCTAAGCACACACTCCAAAACATTCAGAAACCTCCCAGCCATAGTGCCAGGGAGCCAGGCAGATCCCAGTTTGCTGTTGTTGCTGCCCTTCCCACCGATGTTCCTTCATTCATTTCTTTCCATGTGAGTAGATCTCTGGGTCACCAGTCCCTTTGACCAACAGGGAGTTTTTGCAAACATACAAGAGGTCTGTGCTGCTCTTAAATCTCCACTGCAGTTTGTTTAAAATGGTGGCCGTCATATTAGAGAAATAGTGTTTTCTCTTCCCTGCCGTGCCTTAATCTTCTTGCAACAAAATGCACTGAATTGAAATGAGAATCTTCTATATAGAGCTTTGCTGATGTTATTCCACTTCTGCAGAAACCAGTGGAGGATGTTCCTTTTCCACCTGTTCATACTTTTTCCCACAGCCTAGGCCAAGGTCAGCTCAGCTCTGCTCCATGTTCTCTTCCCCTTGGTTCAGTCCCATTTCCAGCTGTCCAACCTACGCCCCTTTAAAATGCAAACAAGTAACATGAAGAAACTGTCACTAATTGGTTTATTTGCTTTAAAGGGAGGAGCACACGGAGCAGGGCCTTCATTAGCTCTGTGCAAGACTCTGGGTATACCACCATCAATATTTTATCACTCCATTGTGAAGATCAGGGGAGAAACAGGCATTTCTAGACTGACTTCATCCTTCCTTACACCCCTTTTGTCTGCCTCTTCCTCACACTGCTTGCACAGAAGATGCCACAGAAATAGAGGGACATGGCAAGTGGGATTTCACTCCGAGGAGAAGAGCAGAGTGAGCATTTCCAATGAAGACACAGCACATCTTTTGCTGTGCTCTCATTTAAAGCATGCATGGTGCAAAACCAGGTTAGATAAGCATCCAGTGATAGGGCTTTTTCCTTTTTCTGTTTGTCCTTTACACTTGCAGCTTGTAATTGGAAAGGTGTGAAGATGAGGCACCAAAAATAGAGGGAGAAAGCCAGGTGCACAAGTTCATGTTTAATCTCAGAGAAAGAGGGAGCTTATATTGCAGCCAACTGAGAAATTTAGGTGCACGAAGTTAAAACTAATAGTAAACTATCCACACACCATTATTTTGGCAGAGCCAAGACCCCCTCCATTTGTCCAGAGTCGCAGAATGTGTGAATGGCTTTGCACGGGAAATGATTCTGAACTTTGCAAATAGCTTTTATTATAGCTCCTCTGTGACACTGCTAGAAAACAGATTAGATCATAGCTCATTTCTCTTTTATTATTCTGACAGTGATTTCATTTGTTCAGAACTTCCATTTTGCCTTTAATATCTCATATGCGGTCACATTTTGGGAGCTTTAGGATGTGCTGGTTCTGCTTGCATGTCCCTCACCTTCGCCAACTCATTACAGAGAAGCATCCTCCCTAAATAACAAATATTAACAAACATGTATGAACTTCGGATGATACAATTCCCAGTTCATTTCCTGGGCTATAACACTGCCAGAGAGGGATCAAAAAAAGAGCCTGCCTGATCCCTAAAATAAGGCATGCTAGTGTGGGAAAAGTCCTTTGTTTTATACCTATAAGGGGAAAATATATTAAACCCTGACCATGCAAAGACTAGAGCAGAGAGCCCTCAGCTACAACTGCAAAAATAAGAGGGTTTGATAGCCCAAACCAAGCAATTCAGCCAGTCATTCTCTCCTGCAATACATTCCATTTCTGCCCTTTAAAGTCAACTGATTCAGATGCTCTCAAAATGAACGTGGCTGGCCCCAAACAAGCCCATTTTAAGACTTGTTTGGGGATTTTTAGCAACATAAAGTCACTCTCCCTTGGTTCTTTTCCTCCCACCTATGTGATGCTGCCAGAGAGGCCTGACCTGGGATTAGGTCCTTCCCACTGGTCTCCAAACATTACAGCGACCCTTTTGTACCATCGGTCGTTGGGATTGCCTGGAACAGCCTTCAGCCTGCTCTGAAGTTATGTTGGGCAAACATCCAGCAGAAAGCTGTTCATTACAAAAGCTGAAAGGTCATTTTTGCACATATAATATCTTTCTATCCCAGTCCATGGGCAGTAATTAATGATTTAAGCCTAAAAAACCCAGTGAAAACGGAACACAGTAGAAATAAGTACTCATAACCTGCAAAAAAAAAATCTCCAACATTGTGCACGTCTAGCAAGGATCATTACAGTTCACTAATTTTTGGAAGTAGTATCGTAGCAAAAAAGCTGTATAATTTTATTTTATACATATTCAGCTGTGACATTATGATGCTTTTTCCCCCATCTTACGTCTGGATCCTTTACCTACAAAAGCCAGCTGAGGGTTTGGGGTTTGTTGTTTTTTGGGGGGTTTTTTTGCCTTTGGATCAGAGAAAGATTTATTTCTGTGACTGCAGATATTTTAAAATATATTTTAAATGTTTTCTATTATTCCCTCCTTCTGCTCTCCACACATGTTAAAATCCGCTCAGAGCAAGGGTCTGCGAAAGGAGCTGGAAAGGGCTCTGTCCTTTTTCTGGGGTTGTTTTCTTTGTGAGCCTGCAAGTACACTGCATTTGTGTGTGTGTGTGTGTGTGAGTGTGTGTTTGTGTGTGTGTGTACATGCACAGGCTTAGTCCTCAGGTGGAACTGTGGTTCCTGTGCTTTCGTTCTCGAAGCTGTTATTCTGGAAGGGAATGGAGGCAGCTGTGTTTACAGCTCAAGTCTTGGCATACATTTACCAGAATCTATTATTCATATCGTTCAGTATCAGGGAGAGATCTCAGGCCACCTGTCTATCTGACAAATTCACCCTTTTGTGAGCTTTCTGTTCATAGCAAATTATGTTCACATTGATGAATTGAGTTTTTATGAGCATTGCTAACTAACATTCTCACAGAAGGCCAGGGGCAATAGACTGCAAGTGTTTCTGGTCCACAAGTAAATGTTAAAAAGAAAAAAACTGCCAGTATTTAAAAACAATTTGCCATGGAGGGATAGTTAAAATATTTGGCAAAGCCTTGATATTTATAAATTCAAGAATGTCCATAAATTATTACAGATAGTATACTTATCACAAATAAAAAAATAATAACAATACTGCACTGCCCCCTGTGAGTGTGGAGGGCTCTTTAGTATTCTGTGTGTTAACAGGTAGACAGTGATCAAAGCTTCTAACAAATCCTTATCAGGGCTTAACACAAGGTGGGAACCATTTAGTTTTGCAGAGGGGATCTTCCTTTGAAAATCGTGCAGTGAAATCACTGGGACAGAGTGAAGTGAGCCCAAAATGATGATTCACCTGGGCTTTTCAGCATGGCACTGGTTCCCATCCAAGGAGCCACCAGTCATGGGAGCAGCTGTACCCCATAGATTGAAAGATCTGTAGCTGTAGATCAAAATATTTCCATAACAAGAGATTATTGTCAGGGTGTGCTGGGACAACATTGCCTATGAACACCCAAATTCCTCATGCCCCTTACCCTACAGACAATGTCAGGGACAGGGCATGACCCACCCCTGAGAGCAAAAGGGGGTGAGGTGGGCTGCAAGCCTGCAGATACAATCTCCGAATAAATAAACACTCAGATTCATCAGGTAAATCTATTTACTAAACTCTGATGCATCTAATGTGCCATTTAATATGCCTTAGAGCACCTGAGACTCTGCACAAAGTGTCCCAGAAGCTCCTCACATCTTGGCGCGGTTGGAGGATAACGTGGATACATCAGGGTAACTCCCTGCCGTGGTGAGCTGCCAGCATCTAAGTGGCTGAATCCCACCACAACTGCCATAAGGACGCTCTCAGGAGCCCACAAAAAAAAGGGATGGCAGTGAGTGACATTGCAGGGAGAGACCTGGCACTAATAGCCACATCACGAGATCAAATTTCCAAAGGGGAAAAATAAAGCTAAAAAGAAAAAAAAAAAAAAAAACACCTTTCAAAAGAAAACAAAACCTTCCAGTTTCAAGGCAAAAACGATGCTTAAGAGTCCCGCCTTAAGGCACAGAGGAGAAAAACAGGTTGGAGGGAAGGAGCCACCTGGACGAGAGCACTGGAGCACCTTGGCCCCATCCCGGTGGGACGCGGCGAAGGCTTCCATCGCTTCACACCCGCGCCAGGGCTGCCTCTCGCCCGCGCGGCTCCTCGCGCTGAAAGCGTGGCAGCCCTGCCTGTTGTTTTGATAGGTGCGAATGGAGCGGCTGCCCCTCGCGAGCTATCTCTGCCGCTTCCAAATCTGTACCGCCGGGGAAACAGGTTGCGCAGCGTGGCCTGCTGATCCGCGCCTGCCTGGCCAGTAGCGTGGACAGAAGGAGCACTGCTGTCGCCGTCTTCCCGAAGTTTCGAGCCGAGGCAGAGGGTGATAAATGCGGTGGGTTGCTTTCAGTGTATCAGTCAAACCGCCAGTTTGGGAGACCTTTCCCGTTAGGAGCCTTTGGATTTTAATTTCACATGTGCCAATCAGGTTGTCAAGCGCTTGGGTAGACCCCACCACCATTTTGTCAACTGGAAGCGCAGCGCGAGTTTAAGGAGCGCTGAAATAGCTGAGAGCCTGCTCCAGCTGGCCATTCCTTAATGGGAGAACATTGTTCTGCCTTCCCCGCTTTAACCCGTGCCTGTGCCTAGGTATCTTCATCGGTGTCAAACAAATTTGTAGGACTGGTGATTAGTTGCCCAAAGAGCATAATATATGCATTATTAATTATAGAAGGTAAGTTTGGCTAATTGTCATTTCTATACAGTAGCACTGCACGACGATACATTTTAACAATCTATAAATAATTGATAATTTTTTTTCTTTCATCTTCCTCCCTAGTTTGCATAAAACTAATGACTTGGTAAATGTTACTCACTTCAAAATATTCCACTACTCCTATGAAAATTAAACCAACACTGTAACCTTAGCAAATAAGGAGATTTTTCATCTTATTGTAGGTTAAAAAAAAAAAAAAAAAGAAGAGGAAACATAGTCCTTCCTCATATCAGAAATCTGATTCCGTGAGAGCCAAGTGAAAATCATGCATAATATAAAAAAAAAAAAAAAAAGTGAGTAATATGGAGACTGCTAAAATAAATAAATTTGACTTTTAAAGGATCAAAAAAAAATTCAGGAAAGTTGTGATTTTACTTTATTCTCTAAGTCTTTAGAACGGTCAGAAGCGGTATTTTTTAAGCTTTAAACAGGATAAGACTATGACACAGACACAAAAAGATAGATCAAGGAAGGCTTCAGTGTGAAGTGGTAGTATTTTCAATACTTATCAAATAACTGCATGCATAATCCCATAAATCAGGTTAGCTGAAGACTCCAAATTCTTCTTAAATGAGGTGTTTGGGTATAGTTTCTGGCTGCTTTGTTAATATGATTACAGTACCTTGCTGGTTCCTTGAAATGAAGGATTTGCCACAGCAAAAGTACAGGCTTTTTCTGAGTTCTCTGTTATTTCTACAAATCCACAATCTGTCAGTCTACAGTGTTATTGCACTGAGGCTTTACTCTCTAATTTCCAGTGCAACTGAATCCATTCCCGGAGTTATTGATGACACTATAATTTCACATTTATTTGGTGTGTGCTGTGCTGTTTAGAAAAAAACAAAAAAAAAACAGAAAAAAACCCCAAACTAAGTATTGTCTACAATATCAATATGTTGTCATTTAAACCTACATAGATACTTACATATGCTTCATTATAATAATAATAAAAAAAACAGGTTGTAAGGACTGCCTCTGTGACCTTTTTTCTCATTTTAACCCTACTGATATGTCACCCATGGCAACCTTAAACCGATTTTAATAGAGTCTATCCTATTATTCATTTAAATTGAGGTGCAAGAGCACTTAGACCAGAGAAATTTGCATTCAGCAAATGGGGATTTGATGAGCAAAAATGATAAGATATATGTTGTATAACATGCCCTATTTTGCCAGCAAATAAACAGCTCTTGAAATTGATAAACTTCAGAATATTTTATCTTCAAATGTTTATACATAAATGATTAAAATGCATTAGCAATTCTGCTTTTGAAAAAAAACATATTGGGAAAACAACACAGTTGTGTTGCTTAAATTTGTAATTAACAAATTTATTACTAATTCTGTTCAGTTCTTTAATATGCTGCATTCCTGAAGAAGAACATTAATACACAATGGCAGAAAGAAGCTAATTTTAAGACTTTGGAGAAATGAATGTCTTTTAATGCTGTGTGTTTCTCTTATCTACATGCCACATTATTGTAATAAGTACATTCAGGAATAATTTCTTTTCAAATATTTT